>CAUYLG010024895.1:0-19228 GCA_963573385.1 Cacajao melanocephalus
GTGGGTGCCTGTAGTCCCAGCTACTCAGGAGGCTGAGGCAGGAGAATCACTTGAACCTAGCAGCTTAAAATTGTAGTGAGCTGAGATCGTGCCATTGCATTCCACCCTGGGTAATGAGTGAGACTCTGTCCCAAAACCGCCCCCCAAAAAAAAAGCTTCTGAGAATGTTGATGCTGCTACTGGAAAAATGGCTTAGACAACAGCAGACGTCCACTAAGAAGGCAGAAAGTAATTCATACATTGCTCTTCCTCCTTTCCAAATGCAGTAAAACTTGCATTCCCATATATTAAAATGGGGTACTCTTCAAAACTTTCAAGATCATGACAAGCAATAAAACACAGAGACATTGTCACAGATGGGAGGAAGCTAAGGACCTCTGACAACTACACACAATGTGGGATCCCTGATTGGGTCCTGGAACAGAAAAAAGACATTTGTGGCAAAGTTGAATTCTGAAGTCTGTAATTGATACTATTGTATCAAAAAAGGTTAACAGCAAGGCAAGCTGGATGAAGCATATTTGGGAATTCTGTACTATCTTTACAGTTTTTCCTGAAAATCCAAACTAAAAAGTCAATTAAAGCGGGGAAAGGATCTCGGATAGGGCAAAGGATGGACCACTCCTTTGCTAAGTACTTCTTTGCTGGGTACTAAGCCCAGCATGGGTGCAAAGGGGAGCCTTGGATGAGGCACATTTAAGAGCAAATCTAGCTCAACCTCACTCAGGCCTTGAACATTCAGAAACACTGGCAGAAATGCCAGAGAAAGGAAGCAAAGAAAATGCCGAGAGTTACTAGCGTTAACAAGCAGCACCAGCAAAAAAAAAAGAAGCCAGGAGAGGTCATGGGGACTTATCTCATCCTTGTGAAAATACAAAGCAAAAAAACATCAGACTGGGCCAGCTTAGGTGGTAAGCTCCCAGATTTAAAAAAAAAGAAGAAGAAAAAAGGAAAAAAAGGTCTGTGATATTTAATAAAAGAAACCTTAAAATTTTAAATTAGCATTAAAAAGGGAGCCAGGGGGTCAGGGAAACAAAGGCTGGAGAGGACACAAAGTAAGCACCAGTGTCCTCTGGTCACAGGTGAGCAGACATCAATCTGACTGTGCAAACAAAGTCCCTGGAAACCAAGCCTGCCCTTGCCAAGTCCAAGTCACCCCTCCAAGGTTCCCTACTGGATTGACTGCTGGTGAATATCATGACTGCACAGCGCCCCACGTGGTGAGCAGGCTGAGTCTTGCATAGGGGCTCACCTGGCAGTACATCTAGAGCTTGGGAAATCGCAAAACCCCACACACTCCCCAGCATCTCCACCTACAGTCTGCAGCCACCTCTTAGCTGAGCTCTCCTAAAATACTTTCAGCTGAAAACCAAAGGTAGCAAAAACTCCAGGAAGTGGTCTTTGCATCCAGGACACATCTCAGAGTCTGTAAGCTTTGACTCTGTTTTTCTTCTTTTCCCACCCATTTATTTGTTCATCCAGCAGCTGTGTAACCACCCAATGGGTTCACCTTGCTCGCTGCCTAGACACAACTGAATATATCAAGAGGGGAGAACTGCAATAGAGAAAGAGTAATTCACTGCAGAGCCTGCCCTGCACGAGACTGGAGTTTTACTATTACTCAAAGGAGTCGGAGTTTTTAAGGACAACTTGGTGGGTGGGGAAAAGCCAGTGAGCCAGGAGTGCTGATTGGTTAGGTAGGAGATGATATCATAGGAAGCTGTAGCTGACCTCTTGTGCTGAGCCAGCTGGGGTCCACAAGATCAGATGAGCCAGTTTATGGATCTGGGTGGTGCCAGCTAATCCATCAAGTGCAGAGTCTGCAAAATATCTCAAGCACTGATCTTAGGGACAGTTTAGGGAGGATTAGAATCTTGTAGCCTCCAGCCACATGATTCCTAAACCATAATTTATAATCTTGTGAATAATGTATTGGTCCTACAAAAGCAGGCTAGTGCCCAGGCAAGAAGGAGGTTTGTTTTAGGAAAGGGCTGCCATCGTCTTTGTTTTAAACTATAAACTAAGTTCGTCTTTAAGTCAGTTCAGCCTATACCCAGGAAGGAACAGCACAGCTTAAAGGTTAGAAGCAAGATGGAGTTGGTTAAGTTAAGTCTCTTTTACTGCCTCAGTCATTATTTTGCAAAGGCGGTTTCAGCTGCACCAGCTGATTCTCAGAATTCTTGCAGATTTGATCCTCTTAACTTCATTCACTACCCTGCCAAGTTATATCCATCTGAGAGTTAAGAAAGCCAGTGGTCAGTAATGTTAGCAAGTTCAGGTGACTAACAAGGGGCAAAGCTGGGGCAAAAATAGGTCAAACTTGAGGGCCAATGTTATGTCCTCAACATGACAGTAGTGAATTGCTTACCATGTGTAAGACTCTGGGAGAATATAGAAAACTTATTTTTTTAATGGTCCCTGTCCTCAAGCAGATGAACAAAGAGACCAAAAATGCCTGCATATAATTCAATTGAATAAATATTTATTAATAATTAAATCTAAGTAAATGATAGAAGTGGGACTTGAAATTGCAATGGAAGTGTAAATGGATTCTTAAACTATAAGAGGCATGCTCTAAGAAAAAAGTTAACATAAAATTAAAATTCCAAATTATTCTGGCAAAACTGGAGGGACATGATCACTATTTCATTTGTATAATTGTTGGAGAGATATGTTTAACTATGTATATTAACTGTAAACACAAGTAGATATGAATTCATATCAGAACTTCTAACTGGCTGGAGAGGAAGAAAAAGGAATAAACTTTATCAACTTAACAAATACAAGTAAAGCAGAAATGAGGAAACCAATAGAAAGTGTAATAAACAGAAAGCATAAAATTAGATGGCAGGAGTGAGACCAAGCCTCCTGGATGCCAGATTCATGTGAGAGGGTTAAATTTTACCATGAAACAATGAAGATCCTTGGGGAGGGGTTAGAAAAACAAAAATCCAATCATATGCAATTTATAAGAGATGGACCTAAAACAAAATGACACAGGGAAGGTGAAAACAATTGGATGAGCAAACACATATCAGACAAAAGCAAACAAAAAGAAACATGGGTAAAGATATGAAGGGCTAAGAACAGAATGTTTGGCCAAAAATTTAAACAGTTTAAAGGAAGATATTCTTAATGACAAAAGGGCACTCCGAGAAAAGGGCACTTAATGAGAAAAGGGCTATTCCACCTACAGCAGCCTCCAGGACATGGCGTGTGATACATTCTAATTATCTTGTTTAGTCAAATCTTTCTTAGTTGCAAGTATCTCCTTTGAAATTTTAATTGCCTGTATTGTTTGAATTTTGCTTACAATGAGCATGTATCACTATATAATCAGAAGAAATAAAGATATTCCCTCTACAGGGGGAAAAAAGCAATTACTCTGCACAAATAACCTTCTAAGCATTGATCAGCTAATCCCTTAATGAGGCAGACTGGACAAGGGTGTATGGGATTGGGCGGGCAACAAAAACTGTCAACAATAATAACACCACCACCTTACAGTTGCATAACACTTGTCCATTTACAAGGCACTTTCAAGCATGTGATTTTGATTTGTTCTAACAACAAAGCAGCACAGGCTCTTCTTCCCTCCAGGTATCTGCCTTCCCCTTACTGCAGGGCTCTGTGGCCCCATCAGAGAAGCTGTCAGTGGCTGTATCAATAGGCACAACCTTCTCTCCATTACGCCATCCTCCATCCTGCTCTGTATTCCTCCAGAGCACTGATCACTACCTGAACCTAAATATGTAGAGATCTATATCTATATCTTTATTTCTCTAGATAAATCTAGCATCAGGATTGTGTTCAGAATTAAAGAAAAAGAAAAGAAACATGAAAGGTGGCTTGACAGTCAAGGGCAGGTTTATTTTAGAGAAAGCAAACCTGAGAGTGGCTTCTGGCCAAGTTAGGTCAGAGCCCACTCTTACAGACTAAGAGTTTTTTAAGGATTTAAGGTGTAGGAGTTTATCAGAGGCTGGGACTGCTTCTGTGTCTCTTTGTTGTGCTTATCTGGGAGGGAGAGTTTTGTGTCAGTTCTCATACATCTTTCTGCAGCAGCAGGCATACCCCCTGAGTCTGCTTTTAGCTGCCCTATCTTAGTGTACGTAAATGGAAAGGAATGTGCTTATTAAGGCTTATTGTTTTACTGGGGCCCATTGTATGAGGGTGAAGTTTGGCAGTTACCCAAGAGACTTTCCCCCAACCTCTCTGTGTGCCCGAGCTGTCTTATCTGTGTTTTACTGTCTGCTGTTTCTGGCTGCTTATTGTTAGAATTGATTTCCTTGGAATGCATGAGGCTAGAAAGGGAGCTGAAACTTTAAAGTGGCAGTGTTTGTCCGAGATGACAGTACTCCTGCTCTGTCAGTATGCAGCTGTCTCCCCACCAGAATGCAAGCTCTAGGAGATACAGAATTGTGTCTGTCTTACTTGCTGTTGTATCACCAGGGGTACATAGCAGGCACTCAGTAAATTTGTGTTGTGTGAATGAATGGCTGTGATAGGAAACCTCTAGGATGGCCCCCAGTGATCTCTCCTCGTGGAACCCATCCCCTTATGGTAATTCCCCTCCTTGAGTACAAGCTGGTCTGAGTGACTCTGTTCTTACAAATAGAATACAGCAGAAGTGATGGAAGCGGAAATGATAAAGGTCATTTCCAAGATTCGGTTATACAAGCACCTTTGGGAGTGCTTTCAGATTCTCCCATGGATCACCAGCTCCTATGTCATAAGAACACTCAGGCAGTTCATGGAGAGGCCTGGGTGGTGAACAACTACTATGGCCTGAGTTGTGTTGCCCCAGAATTCATACATTGAAGCCCTAGGCCCCAAAGTGACTATATTTGGAAATTGGGCCTTTAAAGAAGTAATTAAGGTTAAATGAGGACATGAGGGTGGGGTCTAATCCAGTAGAACTGGTATCCTTATAAGAACAGGAAGAGATCCCTGGGATGCACAGGCACAGAGAAAAGGCCACGTGAAGACACAGCAAGAAGGCGGCCATCTGCAAGCCAAGGACAGAGGGCTCAGGAGAGACCGACCCTACCAGCCCCTTGATCTTGGACTTCCAGGCTCCAGAACTGTGAGAAAATTAATTCCTGTTGTGTAGGCCACCCAGTCTGTGGTCTTTTGCTATGGCAGCCCCAGCAGACGGGAACCAAGGGCATGCGAGTGAACTTGACGTTGACCCTTGAGATGACTGCAGTCTTGGCCCACGGCTTGATTACAATCTCATGAGCGACCCAAAGCCAGAGGTAACCCAGCTGAGCTGTGCCCAGATTCCTGACCAACAGAAACTGAGAGATAATAAAATATTTGTTGTCTTGAGCTGCTACATTTTGGTGTAATAATGCAGCCACAGGCCACGAATATAGTGAATGAACAATTCCTTGAGTTAGATAAAGACTGGTATTATTATTGGCCCCTGTTCATGGGCAAGAAAAGTAAGCCTCCAAAAGGCAGAATGACTTGCCTGAGGTCAAACAGCCCGCCAGACCCTGTCAAGGGACAACAGAGGAAACCAAAGATAAAGCTTGGCCTCAGTGTAAGTTTTGCCATGGGCGACCCTGCCAGGCCTATTCAACTGGGGACACCAGGATACAGAGAACATTCCTGAAATACCCCAGAGTGTCACCCTAATGGTCTCCTTGGAGTCTTTGCTGCCAGACAGAGTTGAACAAGAATTGGAGTTTTAACAAGGTTCACCTTGGTGACGTGGCCATATGCAATAACAAGCCCCCGTGGACATAGTCTAAGAGAGCCACCTCCCTCACACCAAACTGTGTGCTATTGAGGCTCATGTCAGTAAAAAAAATCCTAACGTTTCTGGTCTTATCAAATCTAGGCAGTGCTCTAAGAGCTTTATTATATTCATTTAATTCTCTGAGGTAATTCTATGATCATCCCCATTTTATAGATGAGGAAACTGAGGCACCTAACGGAGCTGAGCAGTTTGCCCAAGGTCAACCTTACTATTAGTAAGTGATAGAACCAAGACTTAGGGCCAAGTAGTTTAACTCTTAATACTCTGACAAATTTTTTTCTAGGTCTTGGCATTATTTAATATCCCCAATATAATAGTAAGTGATTTGCTGGCAAGGCTCTATATCCCAAAGCCTCTCTAGCTTTAAAATATCAAAGTGAAAAATAATCACAGCAGATGAAGGCCTCTTGCCATGCCCCAAGGAGAACCTTTTAGGGGTTCCCTGCTGCCCTCAGAGTGGCCGATGGGGCCCCCCAGGTTCTGACTCCCAGCCTGCACTCACTACCCCTCCCCCAAACGGCCTGATTTCCTTTGCTATAACCCAGACACTCCACATCCTGTGCCTCCCTGCCTTTGTGCAGGCTCTGCCTGGGAAATCACCTTCACTCATCTCACTTCCTGCTAAGTATTGCGTATTCTTTACTTCTGGGGAGTTTCACCTTCACACCAGTCAGGAGCCTCAGTCCTGCCCCCACCACCTTGGAAACCCGTGGCTCAGCACTAGTGTGTTACCCCTTCACTGCCTCTCCCACTGGACTCTGATTTCTGCAAGGGTAAAAGCAGCTTATTTGTCTTTATATTCCCAGCAATTAGCACAGCACCTGGTTCCTATGAAGTACCAGTTTGTTGAATTAACACAAGCCCTCCTAAGAACCTAGCAACACTGTTTCATTACTCACTCCAACTGTCTCCACCAGCCAGTCCTGAAGCCTAGACCATACAAGGGCTATATTGGAAGGGGCCCAACAGAGATGCCAGTTTAATCCAATCCCTTCAATGAACAGGTGGAAAAGCATTGCCTTGACCAGTCAAGGGCATCATAGGAGCACAGTGGGGTCAAGTATCCAGACGTCTGAGCCCCCTCCAGACACTCAAAGTGTTCATCTCCTGTTGCTGCTGTGAGAGATTGTTGCAACCTTTTTTTTTTTGAGTCTTGCTCTGTCGCCCAAGCTGGAGTGCAGTGATGTGATCTCGGCTCTCTGCAACCTCCACCTCCCGGGGTCAAGCAATTCTCCTGTCTCAGCATCCCCAGTAGCTGGGATCACAGGAGCGTGACACCACACCTGGCTGATTTTTGTATTGTTAGTAGAGACAGGGTTTCATCATGTTGGGCAGGCTGGTCTCGAACTCTTGGATTGTCACAAATTTAGTAGCTTAAAAACAACACACATTTATCATCTTACAGTTCTAGAGATCAGAAGTCAAAAATGGATTTCACCGGGCTAACACATCAAGGCATGGACCGGGCTGCGTTCACTCTGGAGGATCTAAGAGAGATTGGCTCCCTTGCCATCCCAGCTTCCAGAGGCCACCTGTGTTCCTTCACTGGTGACCCCCTTCTTCTTCAGAACCCACAATGTAACATCTTCAAATCTCCCTCTTCTTGGATCTCTGCTTCTGTCATCTCCTCCTGCCTCTCCTGCCCCGTTTTCCTTATAAAGACCCTATAATAAGGACCCAGGATAACCTCATCTCATGACCCTTAATTTAATTGAGGCTGTAAAATCCCTCTGCCATGTAAAGCAACACGTTCACAGGTTCGGGAGACTGGGATGTGAACATCTTTGAGGAGCCACTGTTCAGTCTACCACAGCATCCTTATGTTTCTGCTGTTAAAAAAAATCTCATGATCTGACAGCATCTTCCACGGGAAGGATGAAAAAAAAACAAAACTTCGCCAATGTTCAAACCTATTTCATTCTCTTTTTCCATTGTCTAAATGTCTAGTTTTGAAGAACTGGTAAAAGTGGTTTATATATATTTATATAAAATATGATATACACTAATAACTATGGTATATGCCTCTGTAACACATATGTTTAGGCATGCATTTCTAATATATTAATCCTTCTGATGGATTCCATACGGAGTCTGTAATCCCTAATACGCAAAGAGAGTGAATAGAAGGGAGTAATGTTTAGTGAGTATTGCTATATATCAGGCACTCTGGGTCTTATCTGATGTAAACCTCTCAATAGACTTCTGACCTTGGCTCTATTATCTCCCGTTTCATAGATGAACAAACTGACTCTTAGATGAGGTAATCTATCTAACTCATAGAGCCAGTAAGTGACAGAATGGGTTTGAAACTCAGATTTATTTGACTCCAGAACTCGTGCTCTTTCCACTAGACCTAGTGGTGTCCCCAAAAAGTTCAACTTTCTTTCACCTGCCTCGTTTATTGATTGATGCAGTGAAAAAGGGAAAAGAGGCATAGAGGTGAAAAAGAGAGAGAAAGAGAGAGCAGGATGGATACATTTGGGTGGAAATTTCCACGTGCAAACAACTTTGGGGAAGCCCTTCTCGAGAGTATGGATGCTGTCCACCAAAATCTGCAGCAAGGTCCAGGAGACTGCTGGTTGCTAGGCAACTCCTCTCTGACCACACTCCACATCAATCTAATTAGCAGATTTCACCTGAGTTCCAACAGTTGCTAGGTAACTCTCTGACTCGGGCCTTTTCCTCTCCCCTTCAAGCCATTTCTGATCCCGAAAGAAAAGAAGGGTGTGTTCATAAAGAAAAATCCACTGATGGTATATCTGTCTACAAAATTCTCCTGTGCTTTCACTATATCCACCAAGAGTAAGCAAACCCAGGAAATGGAATTCAGTGGCTCTGATGTTGCAAAAAAAAATAATAATAATAATAATAATAAAATAAAGGCAGGAGGGGATCCATGAGCCAGAGAACTGATTCTTTAGAGACAAAAGACTTATGGGACAAGAAAAGGCCAGAGATCAGGCTGAACTACGTTTGTGAACCATTTCAGACAAGAATTCATATTGGCGACTCTAAAAGGACTGAGGCTGGAGCACCCTGAGAGGGAGGAAGGGAGGCTAATATTTATGGAGCACCTGTTACGTACCCGGCAGTGGGTTCAATGGTTTCACAAACACCTCATTTAATCTCCACAGCATTTCGGTGAGTTGGATAGCTGTTCCTATCTACATTTTACCGATGAGAAATTGCAGTTCAGAAATAGTAAGTAATTTGATCACAATCACTTGCCCAGAGGAACTTTAAGTTAAAGACAAGACTGTCTTGACTAAATTTCATGTATGATCTTTCCACTACTCCCTGCATACTCTCCTGTCTCCATGGGGCTAGCTCCACAGGATGACAAGTAGTGTCATTCATTCAATATAACTTCAGTATTAAAACAGACTACTGGAAACCAGATGCAAGCAGAAAAAAGGTGAATTCCCTTCCCCGGTTTATTGCCAGGGACTTAACATTACCCTAAGGCAGTGAGTGATTCTCAAACTGCTTAATCCCAGGATGTCTTCACAGTCTTAAAAATTAACAAAGACCCCAAAGAGCTCTTGTTTATGTAAGTAACATCTATCAATACTTGCATATCAGAAATTAAAACTGGGGAATCTCTACAAATGTACACATTAATTCATCTTTAACTAATAAACTCATTGCATGTTAACATAAATATCTATTTTTACATAAAAAATTTTCAAAAAAAATAGTGAGAAGAGTGGCACTGTATTGCATTGCTGCGGATTTCTTTGACGGCTGGCTTCCTGGAAGAGCTGGGTTCTCGTGTCTGCTTCAACATTGAGTCTGTAGCCTTGCCACAGGCCAGGCAGCCCCTGGAACACTTCACTCACCTCCACTGTACACCGATGAGGCAAGGACAGTAACATAAGCAAATAACATCTTATTTTATTATGAAAATAGTTCTGACCTTGAGGACCCTCTGGAAGAAATCTCAGAATCCCCCAGGGCTCCCCAGCACACACTTTGAGAACCACTGCCTTAAGGCATAATAGCTGGAAAGCCCAAAATGCATTCAAAGTTTGACTGTGTTCCTTCTGTTTTTTTCAGCCAATTGTTTAAGAAAGCCCACATCTTTCTTGCCTGTAGCAATTTACAGCCCCTGAGAACCCCCAACTCTGCCTCTGGTATGCTGTCTTTGGAATGCCATCTGTGAAAAACAAGATACAGATACCTAGTTTCTGTCTTCCCAGCAGCCTTTTCCCCACCTCTTCTGGTAACTGATGCCGGAAGAAGCAAGAGACCTTCTGGCCTCTGTGATTGGTAGAAGGCTTAGGCATTGGACTCAGTCAGGCCAATCAGAGCCCTTCCCTGAATTTTTTCACCCTGTCTTGCAATTTCTCTTTCCCCCCAAGGTATTCGCATGTTATACTGGATCACCAGCTTAATGTTGGTGCTTTGCAATCATCCGTCTTGCCCTCCCACTTCAACCCCACACTGGGATGTCACATGTTGGGAATTCTATCAGATGACTTCTAATGGAGCTTTTAACACTGAGGTTCTACCCCAGGTTTTTTGCTGAACAAATATCTCATTACTCCTTAGAAATCTCATCATGGCTGCCCATCAAAGTCCATACTCTGGAACACTGACGGGCCTCTTTCTGCTTCCTCCCATCCTCCCATGCACTTACCCAGATTCCTTTTCCAGGGACTCAAGCTTTCTCTGCTTTCACAACAGTGGTGAAGCAGCTCAGGATGGATACATGCAGCTTCCCACCTTGCAGCTAAGTGCCGTGGTAGACATGCCTTTTGTCTTTGTGTGAGCCCTTCCCTCTGCCTGGAAGTCAGCTCAACACACTTCAGCAAGCATTTACTGAGCACCTACTCTGTGCCAGATGCTGTACTGAAAATACAGAAATATAAAAGACAGTCCTGATCCTCAAAGGGCCCACATATAAAAGGGAAGATGAGACATAAGCAATAACTACCATAAGAGCTAGTTGATAAGATTTATATATCACCTAGGACTCTTATAGTATAAATGATAGAACAGGCACCCAAAACTAGCTCATACAAAAAGAAGGATTATTGGTTTTCCTAACTCACAAATCTAACAGACATTAGCTTTGTGCTGGTTTTCTTCACTTACCTCCCCCACCCCAGATCCATTGTCTTCCCTTCTCTGCTGTGTTCTGTGTCTGGAAGGCTGACCTTAATCTCTGGCCTTGATTGTTGTGTCCAATCGATGCAGATGCCCGCAGAAGATGAGAAGGATTCAGGAGGGTACGATCAGAGCATTTGCTTCCCCTAGCCCATTCCCACTTCCTCCCTGCCCCATCACAGTCTGCCAACAGCTGCATTCCTCTGCCACCACCACCCACTTCCATGGCTCAGCTCCTGTCAGGCTCTGGTAACACTGTTCCCTCCCCTCCACCCTTCAGGACTACGGGTGCTAACAGCTTCCCACTGTTGCTAGTCCCTGCATGATTCACTATGCTTTCTCATTCCCCTACTCCTCCTCCACACCTCTGCAAATACTCCTGGCATTAGCCTCTGTTCAGTTATGCTCTTTTGAGTATTCCATCTGTTTCCTGCTGAGAATCTGACAGAAGTTTGATGCAGGGACCCAACTGATGACATCGAGAACTGGTTTCTTCTCTAGGTTCTGCTACATCCGTCAGCTCAATTCTCAAACAAGGTCTTCCCTCGTGGCAACAGGGTGGCTACTGCTGGCTGGAGCCTCCCATCCTCGAGATGTCAAGATCCCAGGCAGTAGAAATAGGGTCTCTCCCTTTTCTGTAGCATCCACTAAATGATAGTCACCTGCCCACCCCAAATCAATCACTGTGGCTAGAGGAATTCAGTGGTCTGACATGCCAGGTGTGGCCGTAGGATCCACCCCCAAAGCCAGCAATGGAGCCATCTTCATCTAACACCTGTGTCCTAAGCATGAGGAACGAGTAGATCAAAGGAAATTCTAGGTGCTATCACCAAAAGAAGGAGGAATGGGCCTGGGTGGCCCCAAAACAAGGAATTTCCAATTCAACGTGTCACAAAAGAAAGAACCAGGTGGAGACAGAGAGATACAGTGAGCAGCAGGAGAGACTGTCTCTCTGTAGATTATGCCAGAACGTTCATGTCCCCCTTTTACTTCAAAGGTTATTCTCAGCCTAACATGCTCACTATCTCTCATGAAGAGGGTGAGACACCTTTGTATGTCCCTCCATGATTCTCTGGACCAGAGACTCCTCCCAGAATACTCACAGGAATATACCTGCTGCCACTTCATTTCAAAGTAATAAACCAACCCAAAAGTTGAAGTTGAGGTATATGCCAAACCTCATCAGACTCAGTGACTTCTTTCAAAATTAACATAATATGCATGGACATGTGTGAACTTCCAGGCAACAAGCTGTAACAGAGATCCCCTTTTATTCTGTTTAATGCAGCAAATATATTGCATGCTGAAGTGGAAGCATTTTGTACATTGAAAAGCACTATACAAACAGCAGGCATAATTAATGCCATGTTTAAGGAATGTGCTGGGCCCTGTTCCCCCTGCTCAGCCCCGGAAGACTGCAATCCCAGCCCCTATGCCCGGCAACCAGTACCACCAAAAGCAGACGCTTCACATCTACTATCCATTCACAACCTCCAAACAGCCTGTTCCACCCCACATCCCAGCCTGATGCAAATCACAAAGCCTTGTGACCTCATGACTCTGGGTGTCCTCCCTCTTCAGATGAGCCCTCCAAGGTAGGACCTTGCCTCCACTCCTGCACAGTTAAGTCTCGCCCTGGCTGCATTGTCTCAGACCACATGATAGAGGACCTCCCTCTGATCCAGGATGGGCAAATACTCCCTTTCAAGCTGCTGTTCATTCTGGTGACCTCCTGATCCTTAAGAAAGAAAGTATGCAACTCTAAAGAATCCTGAACCACGGCACCTGAGAACAACACGATTATCTTCCAGGATGCTCATGATGTCAAATGGGGGGACAGACTGAGATACAGCAAGCCCCTAGAAAGAACTTTCTAATCAAGAGACTCTGGCACACATATCTATCAGTGCCTTAGAGTCTAAAACAATGGCTGATAATCTTGTGATCAATTAAATCTGATTCCTCTCTGGCCAATCTGTTGCCCCTCTGCACTTTCTCCTCCCTCAGTTTGGATATCGATATCTAGCCATACAACGTACATGTGAAAAGCAAAAGTTGTAGGATCACATGACCTATTTTCAAACGTAGGCATTGACCCTTATCAGCTGTGTGACCTTAGGCAATTCACTTAACCTTCTGAACCTCAATGGTAAAATAAAGATAAACATTCTGCCCCACCCACCTCATAGATGTCTGCAGATTAAGTGAGACAGTGAGTAGAACACAGTAGGTGCTCAAAAAACATATGTGTGAACTATTACTATTTTACCATTATCATTACTGTATTGGTCTTTTCTTACACTGCTAATAAAGACATACCAAGACTGGGTAATTTATAAAGGAAAGAGGCTTAATTGATTCACAGTTTCAAATGGCTGAGAGGCCTCATAATCATGGTAGAAGGCAAATGAGGAGCAAAGTCACATCTTAATGGCAGCAAGGAAGAGTGTGTCCAGGGGAACTCCCCTTGGACATTATAATTTATTCCCTTGAAGTTCTGGAGGTTGAAAGTCCAGCACAAGTCTCACTGAACTAAAATCGAGGTGTCAGCATGATCATGCTCCTTTCTGAAGCCTCTGTGGGGGAATCTCTTTTCCTTGCCTCTAATGTTTCTGGAGGCCACCCACACTCCTTGGCTCATGGCTCCCTTCTCCGTCATCAAAGCCAGTTGAGTTCAAAACGAGTTAAGTCTTTCTCACCTTGCATTATTCTGACTCTTTCCTCTGCATCCCTCTTCTACTTTCAAGGACATTTGTGACTACATTGAGGCCCCCCCAGATAATCCAGGATAATTTCCCTATTTTAAGATCAGCTTTTTGGCAACCTTCATTCCATCTACAACGTTCATTCCCCTTTGCATGTAAAGTAACATATTCACAGGTACCAGGGAGTAGGATGTGGACATCTGGAGGGCAGGAAGCATATTCTGCCTGCCACATCACCTTTGACATTTCTTTGCCTTTCTTCCATAGCACCCTCTACACTTTTCACCAAAGCTACCTGTTATTCTCAGAGATAAATTTTTTATACCTCCGCTGTCCTCTACCTCTAATACACATTCCCAGCCTCACCATTGTTTTATCTATCCAGAGCATTCCTACTTATCCATTGAAGTCTTGTTCAAATCCCACTTCCTCTGTGACTATCTCCCAGAATTCTCCGGGTACAATGGGACATTCTGGGCTCCTATAGTATTTTGTTCATGTCACCAAGATAACACTCATCATACTGTATTGCACTCATAATAATATAACAGCTAATACTAACTGGGCACTTACTAATGTGCCCGTCGCTGTGCCATGTGCTTCACCTCCATTATCTCATTTTCTCCTCACAGCAACCTTATCAGGTAGGCATTATTGATCCTTCATCTCCTCCTCCGGCCCTAGATGATGAGCATTTGCAATGCATGAGCCTTCCATGCATTCTTCAATTCCACACCATCAACACCGCACTCCAGCTCAGCTCATCTAGATCAACTTAACTGCACTGCTAGTTCCCTGAGACCAAAAAGTGTTTTTGGCCACCCTACTAAATGCTGGAATCAAAGCTTTCCTGTAGGTCACACTAAAGGCATATGACATCTGATTTGTCTCAAGTCGTGGGATCAGGAGCAAGTATGTCTGAACTCCGTACATGACAGATCACAACGCAGTCCAGCTGTTTGAAGATCATCACACAAAGCCAGCGTTGAGCAAGACATAACAGCTTGTGAGGCAGGTGCTACGTCCAAAGCAGATTTCTGTCGCAGTACCTGCAACCACCACTGGGGTGTCCTGTTGTTCATGCACCCCTTCTAAAAGAATGAGCCATCCAGGCCAGACACAGTGGCTTACACCTCCCAGCACTTTGGGAGGTCAAGGCAGGCAAATCACTTGAGCTCAGGAGTTTGAGACCATCCTGGGCAACATAACAAAATCCTGACTCTACAAAAAATACAAAAATTAACCAAGCATGATCATGCATGGCTGTGGTCCCAGCTACTTGGGAGGGATAAGGTGGGAGGACTGCTTGGACCCAGGAGGCAGAGGTTGCAGTGAGTCGAGATCGCGCCACTGCACTCCAGCCTGGGTGACAGAGTGAGACCCTGCCTCAAAAAAAACAAGACTGGGCCATCCATCACTGGCTGATGATTCAGTCCTTAAATCCACCCTGGAATAAATATTTGTTGAGTATACCCCATTACATATGAGTATAAAATAAATTCACTGATCAGTAAGAACATCAACATACTCAATGGCAACATTTCTTCATATAATAATAGTTCCTGAAGACATACCACATTTGGGGCATTGACAATGAATAACACCAGGCTCCTGCCTGTAAGGAAGTCATGGTTCCATAGGAATAACAGACCAGAAAACAAATCCGTACGATTGGACTGTGATGTAATACTAAAACCCCTGGACATTTGCTTTATTGCATAAGCCTCAGATTCCTCATCTTTGAATTGGGGATAATAATAGTATTTATCCATAGGGTTTCCGTGAGGGTCATAACAGTTATGCATTTAGAGAGCTCAGATGGACAGGGAGACACAGGGGGAGTTTTCTATAGAAATAGTCTCATCCCAGGGGTGCCCATGAGGGAAAGGATGGTCCTTGCTGCTCTGCCCTAGGGTTTTTCTTTGATGCCGAATTATGCTGCACATGATGTTAGCCTAAAGAACTCAGGGTGAGCTGTTTAAAAAGGAAAGCCAGTTATTTTGTAATCCTTAACAAAGAAAGCATAGTAGATGGTTACAATTGTGCAGGGTATTTGTGGGGGCTCTGGGGGATGGAGGAGGTTACTGCTTGTATTTATTGTGACTCTAAATCTTTAATAATAAAACAAATGTTAAAAAAAAAAAAGTTTGCCATCAGGCTAGAATAGAAGTTCCAGTAAATGGAGAGGCAGAAATCAGTGGCTATACATTTTAGCATGAGGAAGTTTTAGACTCTGAAGGATAATAAAGAAATGGACAATGAAAAAAATAAATTAGCTCAAAACAGGGTCTGGCACCTAGAAGAGTCTAATTAATGCTGACAATACACAAAGTTCTATGACAGCAAAGAGAGTGATGGATGCCTCGTTCAGAGCTAGGAAAGGCTTCCGGATTGGTGACGTGTAGGCTGGGCCTGGAAGGGTAAGGAAATGTTTGATCACCCAGAGAAACAGGGGGAGAAGAGTTTAGGCTTAAACTTTTAGGGTTTCGTTTAGGGAAGAACAGTTTAGAGGAAATAGCAAGGACAGACTCATTAAGATCTGAGCGACAGAAATATGCTATTTGTCCATCAAACCCATTCTTTGTCCTCTTGGGCACAAAACTCAATTACATTTCCCAGCCTCCTATGCAGTTCGCAGGGCCATGCAATTGAGCTCTAGTCAATAAAATGGGACCAGAGTGATGTAAGACCTGGCTCCTAAAACTTCCTACGAATCTATGCATACTTTTTTTTTTTTTTTTTTGAGGAAGACAGAGTCTCCCTCTGCCACCCAGGCTGCAGTGCAGTGGTGCAAGCTCAGCTCATTACATCTGCCTTCCGGGTTCAAGTAATTCTTCTGCTTCGGCCACCTGAGTACTTGGGATTACAGGAGTATGTCACCACGCTTGGCTAATTTTCATATTTTTAGTAAAGACAGAGGTTTGCCATGTTGCCCAGGCTGATCTCAAACCCCTAGCCTCAATTAATCTGCCCGCCTCAGCCTCCCAAAATGCTGGGATTACAGGCATGAGTCACCACACCTGGCCTCATCCATACACTTTTATCCTCTCATCTCCTGGCTGGATGACTCCAGGGTGAACTTAAAATCACTTGTAGAGATGGAAGAATCCTGGATCCCTGAGTTATTTCTTGGAGGAGAGCTGCCCAGGAAAGCTGCCAAACCAGGAATGTCACATTAGATTGAGTAAAGCAATATACTGAGATTTCAGAGTGTATTTGTTACCTCAGCAGAACCTAGCATTACTTACTTAATACAATATGGAACCTTATCTTGAGCTTAAACAATAAGTAGGCGTTGTTCACTGAAATTGAGATTCACGTGAGAAAAGGCTGGAAAGGTATGCAGGAACCAAAGGAGCATAAAATGCCTCACTAAGGACTTTGGGCTTTGTCCTATACTCAATAGGAAGTTATTAAAGGGTTTTAACTAGGGCAATAGCAAAATCAAAGGTGTGCTTTTGAAAGATCACCCTGCAACAGGGAGGAAGTGGAGGAACCGGTGTGGAGGTGAGGCTGAAAGTGGAAATTCAGTTATTAAAGACTATTAGTGGCCAGGTGCAGTGGCTCACACCTGTAGTCCAAGTGCTTTGGGAAGCTGAGGCAGGCGGATCACAAGGTCAAAAAATAGAGACCATCCTGGCCAACATAGCTAAACTCCGTCTCTACTAAAAATACAAAAATCAGCTGAGTGCGGTGGTGCGCGCCTGTTGTCCCAGCTACTCGGGAGGCTGAGGCAAGAGACTCACTTGAATCCGGGAGGCAGAGGTTGCGGTGAGCCGAGATGGCACCACTGCACTCCAGCCTGGTGACAGAGCGAGACTCTATCTCAAAAACAAAAGACTGTTAGTTAGTGAGGCCTTGAAGGCAAAGAGTATATCATGCCCAGCATTGCCCCAGGACGGTCCAGTGCAGTTCCTCAGAGCACCTGGGTGGATGGAGAGATGATGGACAGGCAGATGTTAGTACAGAAATCCCAGTGAGAGATGATGAGGCATGAATTAGAATGGTGGCAGTGAGGATCGAGAGTAAGGGACAGACTGGAGATGTATTTAAGGAGTCTGAGTAGACAAGGCTTGGGGACCCATTGGCTGCAGAGATGATGAATTTCCAAAATACGTCAAGTTCTGGGCGTTGAAGTCAGAGCCTAGAGCCAAGGAAGATAAATGGTAGAGGAGAGCGCTGTCTGTCATGAGGCAGGCTTTCAGAAGGACCATCTCAAGACCTGGCCTTTTGCCAGACCTTCAACACATATTTCCCACAATCTCTGCAAAAGGCTTTGCATGCCCTACAGAGACAGAGGAATTAAATGAAGCAGATTTATCCATCTTCTAATATTTCCTGGCTGCTATTGCCAGGTCTGTGGAAGGTCTATATTCTCCCTTCGTTCCCCCTTGCTTCTTTCCTGGGAAAGTGGTGTTTTCTCACAAATTCTTCTCTGCCTTAACCTTTTGGGGGTTCCTCACTTTTCTGATTCTGTGATTCCTCATTTTGAAATTCCTCCCATTTTAGAAGTCAGTGATGTTCTATGTCAGGAATCAATAAACTTTTTCTGTAAAGGTCTAGAGATTATATACTTTGGGCTTTGTGGGCCGTGCAGACTGCCACAACAACTCAACTCTGTTGTTAACACAGATAATATGTAAATGAATGAGCATGGCTGTTTTCCAATAAAACTTTACTTATAAAAACAGGCAGTGGGCCAGATTCAGCCTGTGGGCCACGGTTGGCCAACCCTGCCCTAGACAGACCCAAAGCCATATGGGAGTGGAAACCATCACCAGCAAGGAGAAGAAGACCTGATCCCTGGTCTGCTTTTACCGTGTCACCATGAGCAAAGAACATAGGATCTCCCTGGACCCGAGTTCAGGGATAATAGGGATATTGTTAACAGTTATTCCTGCCATCCCTGATGTTGCAGACAAAACGACTGACTACTGTTACATGCCAACCATGTGCCAGGGACTTTCTACTCCATATTCCATCTAATCCCCAGAGGAACTTCATGATGTGTTATCACATCCACTTTTCAGACGAGAAAGGCAGGTGTCAGAGAGGTTAAGTAAACACTTGATGTCTGTATTAGTCTGTTCTTGTGCTGCTCATAGCCAAGACTGAGTAATTTATAAAGGAAAGAGGTTTAACCCTCCACACGGCTCGGGAAGCATCGCAATCACGATGGAAGACAAAGGAAGAGCAAGGGATGTCTTACATGGCAGCAGGCAAGACATGTACAGGGGAACTCGCCTTTAAAAAACCATCAGATTTCATGAGACCTATTCACTATCACCAGAACAGCAGGATAGAAACCTGCCCCCATGATTCAATTACCTCCCGCCAGGTCCCTCCCATGACACATGGAGATTGTTACAATTCAAGGTGAGATTTGGGTGGAGACACAGGACCAAACTATACCAATGTCACATTGCTAAAAAAAAAAAAAAAGAAAGAAAAGACAGAGGCTGGGCCCGGTGGTGGTTCATGCCTGTAATCCCAGCACTTTGGGAGGCTGAGGTGGGCAGATCATGAGGTCAGGAGATCAAGACCATCCTGGCTAACATGGTAAAACCCTGTCTCTACCAAAAACACAAAAAATTAGCCAGGCGTGGTGGCATGTGCCTGTAGTCCCAGCTATTCAGAAGGCTGAGGCAGG
>CAUYLG010024896.1:0-10874 GCA_963573385.1 Cacajao melanocephalus
TGTCTCAAAATCACCTGAATGCCCTGCTGCAAATTTTCAGAAGAAAGCCCTAGCTCCTTAGGCTGTCGTTCCAGGCCTGACTTCTGCCCCACTGTTTTCTGTTCTCACAGGTATCATGGAAACCTTGAACATTCTCAACTCAGTCTCACCTCCAAGTATTCACACACCTCTGTTCCCCTGACTAGCACACCCTTCCCAGCAGGTTAACCCAGTTGTTGTCAACAATGAGAACTTACCCTTTCGTGTGGGGTCACGATCCTGGGCCAGAAATGAGTCCATACAAGGACTCTGATACAAAGAAAAGGGAGAAAGAGCAAAGTCTTAGGACACCTCCGCCTGCCACAAAGAGGGTAGAGACCAAGAAAATCTGAGAGGGTGAGACCCCTGGTTCCCCTCCATTCACCTGTACTGAGTTGATCAGTACCAACCTGGCCACCTACTCAACGTGAAGAGCCAGTGGTGAAAGGCAGGCCTCAAGGAGAGTCCCAGAGACTCAGCCTAGCCCTACTTTGTGTGCGGTCACTTCAGGGTGCTTGTTGCCTTCTGAGCATCATTACAAAGTAGTGCAAAATACTTACAGGGCTCAGGCCACTGCTTGGGGGGCTATGGCAACGTAGCGCGGATGCAGAACCATGCAGGACTGGAGCACGCACGTTCCTGACGGGTGCACAGCAAACCCGAGGCACCAGGCCATCAGAGCCAGTCTGGGACGCTGAGTCTTAGGGAGATAGAGACGGAGCTGGGGCCTTTCGATCCTTCTCTAGCGTCCCAGAGAAGGGACCCTGTAGTAGCTCTGTGGACCACGTGGGCAGAGAGGAAAATACAACCACAGAAGGTTCTCCCCTCTGCACCGCCCGCCCCCCAGTCCAGCGTGCAGGGAAACCGGAAGTCCCACCCTGAAACCACAGGAAACGACCCTCTCCTGAGCTATCATTGGCTCAGCCCTCGGTGCGACAGCATAAGAAATGGAATTCTGGGTAATGTCGTTTGTGCCCCATAGATGCCCACGCACTTGTGCGTGTTCGGTTCTCCATGGGTAAACTTAAGCGGCGCCGCGAGGACATATGGAGAAATAATGTTTCAGGGTTCCAACCACAGGAATCGAACTTCATGTCCCTCAAGGAAGAGTACGCACATTTCTGTGGCTATTGGAGGCACAGAATACTCCTTCCTTTTCCTGTATGGCCCTGGGCACACTCCTTCACCTTTCCGGGAACTGGAGACCAAGACTGAAAATGAAAAACAAATTCAGTCTTTTGCTCCAGGAGCTGCCGGGCAGTAACGTTAATAAACGGACCTTTATTCAGTGGTTACAAAGTTGTGATCCCTAGACCAGTAGCATCTTCATAACCTGCCAACCTGATAGAGACTTAGGCTCTGTGGCCGGACACAGGCCTACTGAATCAGGAACTCTAGGAATGGGACACAGCATCCGTGAGTCTGCAATGACTAGAATGGGAAATACTACTTTGCTCCTCATAGGAATTTGCGTAAAAAGTGTGTATTACATTATATTCAGTTTTAAAAAGAACTGTTATTGTCATTAGCATTAACATCAAAATGCTTTCGTATATACTCTGTGAGCGGCTAAGGCTCAGTACAATCTTTGGCATTTATCAAAACAAAAATACAATGACACCCTAACTCAGCAGCTAGCCTCATAGGTATGATTAAAGGTTTTACATGAATGCACATATTTGGCTTATTTCTTAAACAGTTCAAAAAAAGTGTTCCTAAAACTATAGGTAGACATGCTGCTCAAGAGACGCATTATTACAGGCCACAAGATTCAAATTTTGGGACTGTAATCCCAGTTACTCAGCAGGCTGAGACAAGAGAATGGCTTCAGTCTAGGAATTCCAAGCTTCTATGAGCTATGATTCCACCACTGTACTCTAGCCTGAGTGACAGAGCGAGACCCTGTCTCTAGAACTAAAATTTTAAGAAGATTCAGATTTTGGACATAGCAGGACTAATTGCCCTCAGGCTTAAGTGGAGAGTAGAATTCATCCAGTTTCAAGTTTGTAACTTTAGAAACACTTCCTTATTTATCTTTAATTAACAGTAACCAAAACCTGCTCTTGCTCTCCCTTCTGACCCTCAAGGCCGGTAGACTCAATCACAAACTTGATCATTAGAATGTCCTGCCTGAAACTAAGAGACATAAGGTTGTGTCCTGTCCTCATCAAAACACCATCACTGCTGGGCACAGTAGCTCACACCTGTAATCCCAGCATTTTGAGAGGCTGAGGTCAGGAGTTCAAGGCCAGCCTGGCCAACATGGTGAAACCCCATGTCTACTAAAAATACAAAAATCAGCAGGGCGTGGTGGCGGGCGCCTGTAATCCCAGCTACTGAGGCAGGAGAATAGCTTGAACCCAGGAGGTGGAAGTTGCAGTGAGCTGAGATCCATTGCATACCAGTCTGGGCGACAAGAGCAAAAGTCTTTCAAAAAGAGAGAGAGAGAGAGAGAGGCAGGGAGGGAGAAAGGAAGGAAAGAAAGTGAGAAAGACAGAAAGAAAGACAGAAAAACAGAAAGAAAGCAAGCCACTATCACCATCATCCCATCACCTGAACCTGTAGCTCCCAAGGGACCACTAAATTTCGGGAAGGTATGAAAACTGGAAGCACTGAGGACATCTCTAGAATAGTGCACAAATGAAAACACAATTAAGACAAAATTTCACAATCGTTTCTGCCCATATTCAATTGTCCATAAATCATTCACATGGCCCCAAATTAACTGTAAGGAAAGCTGGAACATGCTTTCCTCAAAGGTGTTCAGAAACAAAGGAAAATGTGATGAGTTAGCATCTAGCTGGTTCATGGCACAATCCATCCATTTGTTCACCAGATATAGATCTTATTATTTCTACTATGCATTCTACCCTGTCACTCCTTTATTATTCCAACGACTCAGTACCATCAAATCACTGAGCCCATAGCACTGTTACAATCTCTAGGGTGTATTTTGCTTTGCATCAGATTCAAATTTTGTTTCTTTAGCACAGGAAAACTATACTCACAATATAAATTGTCTCCACTCACATCCAATATATAGTGAGTCATGGATGTAGTGGAAGGACACAGTGAAGTGACTGAAGAAATAAATGTAAACTTATATTTCTATTTACAGCAACAGTGTTTTTCAATAAAGAGCATAAAATAAGACCATATGCGGTCAAATATGAAAAATTTTGTTTAAAAAGTGTACCTAAAGGGTATATTTAAGGCAAAAGAAAAGTGATTCCAAGTGAAAGATCTGCATGATATAAGGAATGAATCTGTGGATCAATGAAATTATTCCCTCTCTGTATAAAACATGAACAATATCTCCTTGTTGAGTATAACAATAGAATTACTATGTCTCAATACCACTATATAGTAACATACCTTTTGTTATCCAAGAGGAGGGTGAAGGTATTAATAACTCTATACCTTGATGTGTTAAATACATGTGCTATAATTTTCAGCTTAAAGACTAACAAATAAAATGAGTTTATACATTCCAAACTGAAAGGAAAATTAAGACTATTAATAATCTATACATGTTTTTAAAAGAAAGCACAAGAAACAAAACTGAAGAGAAGATGAGCACAAAAGAAGAAAATGCTACTCCTGTGTAAAAGGAGAGAGAAAAAAAGAAGAAAATGCATTTAAACCCAAATATATTAGCTATCAGATGAAAAACACATGGAATAAATTACTGAATAAGTAGGCGGTAATTTTTGATGAGTTAAAAATATCCAATAATAATCAGTTCATAGGTTACATATATAAGGTATAATGTCATAGAAATATATTAAGTTGAAGTCTAGAAAATACGTACCTGTAATTATTAAACACAAAAACACAAAAAATGTGTATTTGTATCTGATAAATAGAAATAAGGGAGAAAACATCAGCAGGAAAACATAATTTATAATTTGTATACAATTTTAAACATCAGTTCAAATTACATAAAACAATTTTAGTATAATGAGACTAAAGGGTTAAATCTATGTTTTTAAAAAACCAAGCTACTTTAATATTCATTATCTCAGTAATGATATCAAAAAGGCAGGCATAACATTGATACAGTTCTGTTGGATTCACACACCATGATGGACACATTTGGCCTGATAAATCCAACTAACATAACAAACACCAACTGAAGCATGTTTTAGTACAAACAGCATACAAACAAAACTGACAATAGCTGGCACCATTAAAAATCTCTTTAACTTGCAAAAAATGAAATAACGCAATCAGGGTAAAAATAAACAACAAAAGATAACTGGAAATTTTAAAGCTGTGGTTGCAAATTAAGTAACAAAAAGCTAAATAACCCATGCATAAAGAAAACAAAGATAATCAAAATTTGATATTTTCTTTGCAAGATGGCATCTCCAATGTCAATTTCATAGGTATTTTATAAGCAGTATAATTGACAGTATACTGACAAGTTAGGAAAAATAGATGTGGGTTGGCCTTTATCTTAGAGTATGGGCTTTGGCTAGTCACCTGATTTCTCTGCACCTCAGTATTCTCACCATTACATTGAGGGAGTCTCTATGGTCCCTAAAGTGCTCAAGCTCTATTGTTTACAGTTAAATTTTACGGTTTTAAATTATCAGAGGATATTCAACTTGAAGTTTTGCTTTACAGTGTACCAAAACTAATGTCATTTCTACATATTCTCATGAGATTCGATGAATTTTAAAGCAATCCCATTTAATGTACATGTTATAAGAAAGGATCATTAGAAAGATATACATTAATCCCATTTAATGTACATGTTGTGAAGAAAGGATGATCATTAGAAAGATATACATTCATTTCAAACATCTTTAAAAAGAACAGAAAAATGAACAGCGGAGCGGCGGAAGCGGAAAAGGCGGGATCTAGGGAGCATGTTACGTCGGGATGCGCTGGCTGTAGGGGTGGATCTCCGAACCAGAAGCTAGGAACTTCCTGCGCGTGTTAGCTCTCGAGAATTTCCCCAGGGGTTGTAGAGTTCAGACCTCAAGGAAGAGATAATGCAGGAACGCACAGAAGATTGGCTCCCAGAATTGGAACAGCTGGAGCGTATTGGACCGTTCAGTCATACGGAGATTAAGGCTATCATTAAGGCTTCCGATTTAGAGTACAGAATCCAGCGAACAACTTTTTTCAAGGAAGACTTTTATCAATTATGTTCAATATGAAATTAATCTTTTGGAGCTGATCCAGAGAAGAACATGCATTGGACATTCGTTTAAGAAGGATGAGATTGAGAATTCTATTGTACACTGGGTACAAGGTGTTTTTCCATATGCCTCCACGAAGTGGAAAGATGATGTTCAACTTTGGCTCTCCTTTGCGGTTTTTTGTAAAAAGTGAGCTACTAAAACTCAACTCAGCAAGTTATTCTCTGCCATATTGGCCACTGATTCCAACAAGCCAGCTTTGTGGATTATGGTAGCCAAATGGGAAATGGAAGATCGATTGTCTTCAGAAAGTGCAAGGCAACTATGGGACACATAGCAAGATACCTGCCATTCAAAAAAAAAAAAAAAAAAAAAAAAAAGATTTGGACAAATAACTAAAGATATACAAATCAACAATGAACATGAAAAAAAGTTCAATTTCATGAGTTATTTTAGCAATGCAATTTAAAACCCGAATAAAATACTTCAACCCATCTGTTGAAATTAGTAAAAAAAATTTTTTTTTTTTTTTAGAAACGGGGTCTTGCTTTGTTGCCCAGGCTGAAGTGCAGTGGCTATTCACAGGCGCAATCCCACTACTGATTAGCATGGGAGTTTTGACCTGCTCCGTTTCCGACCTGGGCCCGTTCACCCCTCCTTAGGCAACCTGCTGGTCCCCCACTCCCGGGAGGTCACCATATTGATGCCAAACTTAGTGCGGACACCCAATCGGCATAGCACACTACAGTCCAGAACTCCTGGGCTCAAGCAATCCTCCCACCTCAGCCTCCCAAGTATCTAGGACTACAGGCACACGCCACTGCGCCCGTTGAAATTTGTAAAATGTTTTAAAGTGACAACACTAAGTGGTGACAAAGATGCAGCACTGGAACTCTCATACATTTTTGGTGAGAATGCAAAATGACACAGCCATTTTGGGAAACAATTTGACAGTTTCCTATATAGGTAAATATATACATAACATATGACATACCAGTTCTACTCTCAGTTATTTACAAAAGACAAGTTAAAATGTTTCCGTCCAAATATCTGTAGCAAATATGACTGTCTTATTCACAATAACCAAACGTGGGAAATTGTTCATGAACAGATGAAAAGATGAACAAATTGTAGCATATCCACAAAATACTCTATATAAAGAAGAAACAATATGAAATAAGATGAATAAATCTCAAAATCGTATGCCAAGTGAAATTATCTGAAAACCAAATATTATATTATTCCATTCACTTCACATTCTTAAAAAGGCAAAAAGAGAGAGAAAAAAATTAAATGAATGGACTTGAATGCTGGAGTTTGGGAGAGAGTTTGACTGTATCAAGGAACATTTTGTTGTGATGGAAATATTTCACAGCTTAGTGGTGGTTTGTCATCACAAAACCATGTATTCATCAAAATTCACCAAAATACTGTTGGTATGAGATTATTAAATGCAAAGTTTACTTCAATATCGTTTTTTTAAAAAAATTAATAGGGCCGAACATGGTGGCTCATGCTTGCAATCCCAGCACTTAGGTAGGCAGAGGCAGGAGGATAGAGTGAGCCTAAAAGTTTAAGACCTGCCTGGGCAACATAACGAGACCCCATTCTCCACAAAAAGGGAAAAAAGGCACAAAAAAAATGATAGAAGAATATTTAAACTTAGAGATAATTCAAGACTACACCTTAGATACTCCTCTAGACCTGTCAGACACACACACACACACACACACACACACACACACACACACACACACACAGAATGAGATATACAGAAACAATATAAAATTTGAATTTCTTTCACAGTAAGTGAAAACATAGGGAGTAGGGGTATAGATGTAGGGAAGACAACCATATATCTGGCATATAACTTTATATACTGAAAATATTAATTTTGCAAAGAGAAGGTTATACAGAGCCAAGTGGCAGCTAGCACAGAACTCATGGGGAGACACTGGCTGCCACAATTTAGGAAGACTAACAGAAAACTTCATCTGACATTCCTTTAATCAGTGAGGATAAATGCTTTCCCCAAAAATGGCAATGACAAGGCCAGAAAATAAATACTAGGCATCTGAGAAACTGGATCCTCCAGAGATTTTAGTTCGCTGAGGATGGGAAGAGGTCTGTGGGGTGAAGATGGGGATTAAGGTTTTTCCTAGAACTTCCAAACAGCCTGGGTCAGCTCAAAAAATGCTGGACTAATGTTCAGTGTAGGTTTAGAGCTTCGCCTGGTGAGTCCCACAGAATGGGATAAAAAGAGAAAGAAGACATTTCAGAAAAAGTATGAAATAATAATCTACAGAAGTGAGAGAGGAAAGAATGTGAAAATTGGGTGTTCATTAACAGAAAGAATGTGAAAACAGAACTTCTTACTTTTGATATTTATGGCAGTAAACTGTGAGATAATTACTGGATTACAGGGAATTTATATGAAATATGAACTCAGGATGCACAGGAATGAAAGTGATGTAGTGAGACGGAAGAGGGGGAGCAACAAAACTTTATTAGTGGTCAGGCACAGTGGCTCATGCCTGTAATCCCAGCACTTCGAGTAGATCACTTGAGGTCAGGAGTTCGATACCATCATAGCCAACATGGTGAAATATCATGTCTCTACTAAAAATACAAAAATTAGCTGGGTGTGGTGGCAGGCACATGTAATCTCAGCTGCTAGGAAGGCTGAGGCACAAGAATCACTTGAACCAAGGAGGTGAAGTGTGCAGTGAGCTGGGATTGCACCACTGCACTCCTGCTCTGCAGGCTGGGGGACAGAGTGAAACTCCGTCTCAAAAGAAAAAAAAAAAAACTTTATTAGTGAGCAGGCTGACATCCTGCCAGAGGTCACTTGATAAGACTTGTGGGAAGACGGGTTGTACAGAACAAGACATCAACAGTGTTAGCTACAGACCCTAATCCATTTGTGCCTATATTGTGACTGAATCTTCAAGGTAATGACCAGCCAGTGTTGGTATATCAAGAAGTCAAAACACTCTGTTATAATGGTTTCAGCAAAGGCTCTGTTGGCAGGGAAGTCAATGCCATATCCAGAAAAAGCATCAATGTCATTAAGTAAGAATCTGTGTACTGTCTGGGAGGAAAAAGGTCTGATGCAAACATGTCACCAAGGGGCAGGTTGTTCTCCTGTAGGGATTATAGCATATACCATCTTAGTGTTGGTCTTCATAAATAGTAGGTAAGGAAAGGAGCTATTTTAATTGTGGTGAGCAGGATGCCATGTTGTTGGGCCTATTTAAAACTTCCATTCCTAACACCTTGGTGACTATGTTTATATCCCTAGAGTGCAAGGATTGGGAAGGCTGAGGAGTGAGCCTGGTTAACTTTAACTACTAGGTTCTCCTCCCCTCTTCTGCAGTGGGTTTCTTTTTATAGGCATTGATGTGGGACATAAATATCCACTCACTTTGCCCACTCCAGTAATTTTGTGCCCTTGTACTGTATGTACTTGTCACCAACCTGCAATTCTTCTGAACAATGAGACAAGCCATTTCCCACAAAAGTACACATATATCTTAACTTCAAGCCACTTCTCCCAACACAAAGGTAATGGCCACTTGTACTGGTCCAACTTCAGGCCATGGAGAGGATTTCTCTACATCCCTGGCCACATCAGAACCACTCATGGCAGCATGTGATGTATTGATCTATTTGTAGCTTAATCCAAATAGTAAGATAATCCATTTATAAATAAGGCTGGGGTTTTTCCTATTTTTCAGCCAACCAAAAGTATAAGAGTCTGATTCCATTTTTTTTTTTAAAAAACAGAGTCTCACTCTGTTGCCCAGGGTGGGGTGCAGTGGCACGATCTCAGCTCACTGCAACCTCTGTCTCCAGGGTTCAAGTGATTCGCGTACCTCAGCCTCCCAAGTAGCTGAGATTACAGGCATGCACCACCATGACCAGCTAATATTTTTAGTAGACAGGGTTGTGCTATGTTGGCCAAGCTGATCTTAAACTATTGGCCTGAAGCAGTCCTCCCTCCTTGGCCTCCCAAAGTGCTGGGATTACAGGCGTGAGCCACTGTGCCTGACCTCTGACTCCATTTTTGATATGTGACATTTGATTGTTGCCAGTTTAAAAGTCCCACCTCCCCTTTGGCCCACTTTTAAGCAACCTGATTTTAAAAGCCTACATGCTTCTTTCCTTTGCACAGCAGGAGAGCCAAACTTCCAGCCCCACCCAGTAGCAAGGCAGAAGGAGGCAGTCCAAGGCAATGCTAGTTAGCATTATGCTTTCACTTCCAGGATAGTGTCATCCCAAGGCACGCAGTGAGAGCTGTTAGCACTCCACTCCCTGAAGCCTTCTCCAAAGACAGATCAAGAGCAAAAAACTTAAAAGAGAACTTCAAGGACATTTGGAACAATTAAAATAAAAGACCTAATTCAGTTTTTCTGAGTTACAAAAAGAGGGAAGAAAGTGAGAATAAACATATTTTGAAGAAATAAAGGCCAAACATTTCCCAAATTTGGTAGAAGGCATATACCTACAGACTTGGAAACCTGAACAAACATGAAATAAGATAAACACCAAAAATTTCCACACCAGGACACATCATAATCACATTTCTGAAAACGAAAGACAAACATTTTAAAAGCAGCTAGAGAGAAATGACACATTTGTCAGGAGAACAACAGTTCAAATGGAAGCAGATTTCTCATTGAAAACGAGAGGCCACAAGGAAGTGCTGCCAGACTTGTCAACCATGAATCCTATGCCACACAATTTCCTTCAAGAATTAAGAAATAAAGATATTCTCAAATAAAAGAAAAGAAAGCATATTTGTCACAGGTAGACTTATTCTAAAAGGATGGCTACAGGGAGTTCTCCACACGCAAAGAAAATGGTAACTTTTTTTAGCCTTGAAATGGAGGCTTCAAGATGGAAGAACAATGGAAAGGGTAAGAAACAGAGGCAGAGGCTATTCTTGTCCTTTTAACAAAGTTTGATACTATGACATAGGGCTAGAGATTTTAAATAGGTTTGACAACTGAAGCAGAAATTAAAACGTCATTGAATACGGTGCTCAACATATGGAGAGTGAAGGCTCAAGACGATTGTATTAAAAGGATAATGAGTATAAAGGGACCTAATAAAAGATTTCTATAAATCACTCAAATTGCTATAATGTTGACAACCAGCAGATTGTGATTAAGTTACATATATACATTTTAATACATAAAGTAACCACTAAAATAATTATACCAATAAATATAGTAAAAAAAAAAAACCCACGATATTAAAGATGAGCTTGCTGTTAAAATAAAATTTAAAAATTTTAAAAACACTACAGATGAATCAAAACTGAATTCTTAAAATTGCACAGGTATCCAAAAAAGACCAGGAAAATAAAATACACCAAAAACCAAACCAAACCAAAATAGAAACAAAAACTACAACAAAAAAAAAAAATGGAAAAAGAGGCCAGGCATGGTGGCTCACGCCTGTAATCCCAGCACTTTGGGAGGCTGAGGTGGGCAGATCATCTGAGGTAAGGAGTTTGAGACTTTAGTAGAGACACAGTGAAATCCCATTTCTACTAAAAACACAAAAAAAATTAGCTGGGCATGGTGGCACATGCCTGTAATCTCAGCTATTTGGGAGGCTGAGACAGGAGAATCGCTTGAACCCAGGAAGCAGAGGTTACAGTGAGCCTAGATCATGCCATTGCACTGCAGCCTGGGCAAC
>CAUYLG010024897.1:0-16570 GCA_963573385.1 Cacajao melanocephalus
AGAAGATTTTGGGGAGAGTGACGCACACTCATATCAACTCAGAATATCTTACAAGAATGATGAGGCCTCAGTGCTGCCCACATTTTCTATACCCCATTGGTTGGTGGGGGTATTTGTTCTGCTAGAGACAGAAAACCAAACACCACATGTTCTCACTCATAAGTGGGTGTTGAACAATGAAAACACATGGACACAGGAAGAGGAACATCACACACTGGGATCTGTTGGGGGTGGGGGGGGCTAGGGGAGGGATAGCAGGGGTTGGGGAAATTGGGAAGGAATAACATTAGGAGAAATACCTAATGTAGGTGACAGGGGGATGGAGGCAGCAAACTACCATGGCATGTGGATACCTATGTAACAATCCTGCAAGATCTGCACATGTACCTCAGAACTTAAAGTTAAAAAAAAAAAGTAAAATAATACAAGAGAATGCAACACATATATAAACCGTCACATATGTGGTTATATAAAGAGCTATTTGCATACCTATAAAATCAGTAAGAAAAATTCAGAAAGGTGAAAATGAAATAATTGAGAAAATAAGTAGAAATACAACAAAAATAAATATTAAAATGAAGACTAAATTAGAAGGAGATTTAAAAATAAACCAAATAGTGGCTTAAGAGAAAGAGAGAAAAGAAGGGGAACTTGACTTTAGCCTTTAATTCACTCAACAAACAAAAATAATTTCCAAAATTATGGACATATATGTGAAAAATAAAATAAAGAGTCTAGCACATATGAGAATATCTTAATAAAATCAAGTAGGAAAGCATGAAACAGGAAGAGCAATAAATTGGATTACAATAGAACGAAGACTTTCTGTTCATCTGACCATCAGGAATGTGGAAAGGCAGTCCAGGGTATATCAGAAGATATTTACAACACTTGCATTGAGCAAAGAATCTTTATCCAGAATATACACAGAGGTCATCAACTCAATAGAACAAAGGGCAAAGTACTCGAATAGGCATTTCACACATCGGCATATCCAAATACAAAACAAATGTATGACAAGGTGCTCATATGAGTTGATTATCAGGGAAACACAAATTAAAGGCACAATTAGATAATATGGTGCACACATTGCAATGGCTGAAATATAAAATGGCTGGCACCATCAAGTGTCGGAGAACACATAGAACAGCGGGAATCTTTGTTCTGGCGTGTTGGAGTATAGATTAGGAAGACCATTTGGAAAACTGACCAAAGATGTCTACTAAAGTGTAGTGTATACATTTACTATGGTGAACCAGAAATTTCACATCTTGGTACATACTCATCAGAAACACAAGATGCAGCAAAATCCAACCGTGTACAAGACTAAACATTGCAGCATTATTCTTAATAGCCTCAAACAAGAAACAACACAAGTATCCGTGGAAAACATATTCTATGTTCACATAATGAAATGGAAATAGACTGCAGCTATATGCAACAACCTCAGTGTATTTTACAAAGAAAATGCTAGCAAAAAAGCCAGACACAAAGCTTCTGTGTACTCTACTGTTCTACTATAATTTTCTACTTCAGGATCAAACCAGCAGAACTAATGTGTGTTATTAGGAGTCAGAACAGTGTTAGCTTTAAAGAAGATGTAAGTAGTGGCTGGAACAGAATAAAGGGATTCTACTCATTGTTTTTGGTAGTGGTGGTTACATGGGTGTGTTCACTTTGTGAAATTCATCATAGTATACACATACTTGAGCATTTTATGTAGGTGTGCTACTAGTCAATTTAAAAGTTTATTTAAACACTATGAGTATTTAAATATATCTGTATCTCTGTGACACTTATATAATCATATACAATTGTACTTATTTACTTAAAATTAGATTCTTCTCACACTCTATCTACTGCTTAATGTAGACTATCAAATACATACTGCCGTTAAAAAAACAAACCTAAACAACTCTATTTAGGATTCTATTATCAATCCTTACTAGAATTTAAGCACGCATCAGTCAGGTACCCATAAAGGAAACTTTTAGATGAAAATTTCAAGGTGTTAATTGATTCTTCAGGGGCATTTGAAGTTCACTTTCCTTTTGTAGTTTCTTTGAAGTTTTGATTGGCTTCAAAAAATAGGCAGCCATTTATATAAGTTGAGTCCCTGATTTGACTCAATGTGTAAAATATCTCAGTGAATATGCTCAAAGTGAGATTGACCTGCATTTTATAGAGTTCACAAAATTTCCTTTTCCCTAAGATGTATTTCCTTTTCCTTTATACTCTGGAATATTTTCTTGGGTCTGGATTATACCATAGAAGTTTTAGGTGACCTGGCAAGCTAGAGCTCCACCACACATTCAGGCAATGGAAGAGCGCATGGCCTCCTGCTGAAGATGAGAGATCCTCTCCAGAGCTGACACATTTGAGGAGGGTCAAAAGTGATGTGGGCTCCAGAGCTCTGTAAGACCACAGTTTTTCTTGAGAGCTTGGGAATATATTACCTTAAAGGGAGTTAATTCTATATTCCTATCTCAGGGGTGAGATAAGTGAGTTACACAATTCCAAGAGCACAAATACTTGCAGTGCCTTTTTTACACCATCTTTTGCCAGATGCTGGGGTTAACAAAATGAACAGATCTTGTCCACACAATGAACCCGTAATACTGCAGGGAAGGCTCCCCAGCAAGCCTTCCACTGGAGTGGTACAGAATGACGGCTACCGCTGTGCTGAGAACAAGTTAGTCACTGACTTGCTTGACATCCTCCAAAACTTTAGCAGCACAAAACGTTCTACCTTGTGCTACAGTGTAGATAGAGGAGTGGTGACAGACCTTATGCTAAGGGCATGAGTGTGTGTGTGAGTGAGAAAGAGAGATAGAGAAAGAGAATCTCTGTAACGAAACTACTTACTAACTTTGAAAATGTTATGTGACTTCCGGTTCTATGTTCATGAACATGTAGCTTATGGGTAAAGTTTCTTTCTTTCTTTCCCCTCCACATGAATTTCATTTCTTTATCTTGCTCTAAGCACTGCTTAGCACCTCCTGTGCAATATTGAAAAGAAGGAATAAAAGGCAGCATCCTTTCCTTGTTTTTTTTCAGTAACTCAGTGTATGATATTTGTTTTTAAGAGTTGATTTACAAGAATGGAAATTTCATGTGACTCAATAAAATAGATATAATTTGTAAGATTAATGACATTTCATTCTATTTCTAACTTTCTAAGATTTTTTTCATTGTGAATTTTATCAAATGCTTTTAAAAATTGTGAATAAGATCGTGTAATTTTTCTCCCTTTTCAGTTTATGTATTGAATTACGTTGGCACTATCATACCTGGAAAGCCCTGGCTATGGAGGTTTTCTTTTAAGCAAAGTAACAAAACATAAATAAACACGTGTTTTAAGAAAATTATTAGACTTTATTTTGTAGAGCAGTTTGTTTAAGGCTTATAGAGAAATTGCTCAGAGAGTGCATAGAGTTACCACACACAACCCTCTCCCTGACATCTGCAGCACACAGTCGCTGCCATTATCAGCATCATACATTAGTATGGTCCATCTGTTACAATTGATGAGCCACTCTGTTTTTTTTAGACGAGTCTCACTCTGTCACCAAGGCTGGAATGCAGTGAGGTGATCTCGGCTCACTGCACCCTCTGCTTCCCAAGTTCGAGAGATTCTCCTGCGTCAGCCTCCCGAGTAGCTGGGACCACAGGACCTCAGATGGGTGCCATCACGCCCGGCTAATTTTTTTTTAATGGAGATGGGGTTTCGCCATGTCGGCCAGACTAGTCTTAAACTCCTGACTTCAGATGATCCATTCACCTTGGCCTCCCAAAATGCTGGAATTACAGGCATGAGCTACCGCACCCAGCTGATGAGCCTGTCTTGACACCTGACTGCTAACTCAAGGCCATGGCTTACATTAGGATTCACTCTTTGTGTACAGTTCTATGGATTTTGACAAATTATAGAGTCATCCAGAACAGCTTCACTGACCTAAAAATCCCCTGTGCCCCACCTACATGTGACTCCCCCTCTTCCCCTATCCCTGGCAACCACTGATCTTTTTACTGTGTCCATAGTTTCACCATTTTCATAACGTTATCATGTTGGGCTTTTCTTGTGTTGCTATAAAGAAATACCTGAGACTAATTTATAAAGAAAAGAGGTTTAATTGGCTTGTGGTTCTGCAGGATGTACAGGAAGCAAGGTGCTGGCATCTGCTCAGCTTCTGGCGAGGCCTCAGGAAGCTTACAGTCTTACAAAGATGAAGCAAGAGCAGGGATCTCACATGGCCAGAGCAGGAACAAAAGGTTGGGGAGCTGCCACATACTTTTAAATAACCAGATCTCATGAGAACTCACTCACCATGCAAGGACAGTACCAAGCCATGAAGGATCTGCCTCCATGACCCAAATATCTTTCACCAGGCCCTACTTTCACTGGGGATTATAACTCAATATGAGATTTAGAGAGGACAAATTCAAACTATATCAGCCACATAGTTGGAATTATGCAGTATGTAATGTTTTCAGATTGACATCTTTACTTAGCAATACACCTTTAAGTTTCCTCTACATCTTTCCATAGGTCAACTGCTCATTTCTTTTTAGCACTGAATAATATTCTGTTGTCTGGCTGTACCACAGTTTATTTATACATATCACATGCCGAAGGGCATCTTGATTGCTTCCAAACTTTGGAACTTATAAACAAAGCAGCTATAACCATCTTTGTGCATGCTTTTGTGCATACATAAGTTTTCAACTCATCTGGGTAAACCAAAGCAATATAATTATTAAATTGTATGTTCAGAGTATATTTAGCTTTGTAAAAGATTGCGAAATTGTCTTTCAAAGTGGCAATAGCATTGTGCATTCCCACCAGCAATTAATGAGAGCTCCTGTTGCTCCACATCCTCGTCAGCATTTGGCGATGTCAGTGTGTTGGATTTTGTCATTCTAATAAGTGTGCAGTGGTATCTCATTGTTTAAACTTGCAGTTCCATAATGGCATATGATGTTGATTGTCATTTCATATGCTTATATTCCATCTGTATATCTTCTTTGGTGAGGTGTCTGTTCAGAAGTTTTGCTCATTTTAAAATTAAGATGGTTACTTTCTAATTATTCATCTTTAAGGATTCCTTGCATACCCAAATCCTCTATCAAATATGAGTTTTGCAAACATTTTATGCCAGTCTGTGACTTACTTGCCTTTAAATTTTTTAACAGTGTCTTTCACAGAGCAGAAGTTTTTAGTTTCACACATGTCCACTTATACAATTTGTTCTTTCATGGAGTGTTGCTTTTGGTGTCATATTTAAAAAATCATCACCAAATCCAAGATCATCTAGATTCTCTCCTATGTCACCTGTTAGAAGTTTTAAACTTTTGGGTTTTACATTTAAGTTTATAATCCATTTTGAGATTTTTGTGAGAGATATGAATTCTGCGTAGATCTCCTCTTTTTTGCATGTGGATGCCCAGTTGTCCCAGCATTATTTGTTGAAAACACTCTTTCTTCATGAATTGCCTTTGCTCCTCTATTGAAGACAAGTTGACTTAAGTTTATCTCAAGCTAGTCACATGCCTCCAGGAATTCATCAATTACAGTTTCAGTGTTCCTACCAGAACTGGCTCTGCAAAGGCTTCTGCACCTGGGCTATTGCTCCCAGCAAGCTGTGATTGTTTATACTTACCTCTCTCTCCAACTACTGCAGCAGCCTTTGCCCATGACTTCAGTTCTCTGAGAGATCAGGAGAGTTGTTGTTTCTGTTTGTTCAGCTTTTTTCTTGTTGTGAGGATGGGAGTGATGGCTACAGGTTGTACTGGCAATGGAACTTTAACTCTGCCTTTTCTAAGTTGATTTCAAGTACATACCCTGTTCCCAATTTTCCCTAAACTAGAGAAAAGGATGATTTTGTTTTTCATTTAGGAGAGGAAGAAACTATCATGAAGTAGGGGCATGATCATGTTTAAACCTCAGCTTGCACTGCGTAGCAATGGCCCTGCAGCGCTGAAAGTGTGTGTGGCTCTGTGAGGGTGGGGAGTGCTGCAGGCAGGCTCTGCTCTCTTCCTCAAGGGGCTTTCTCATATTTGTTAGATTCCGATAGACTTACTAGCAAACTTACCTTATTGTACAATACACAACACCACTTAAGATTCATCTTGGAGGTCTCTTCCTCCACCCACATGAACATTTTCCTTTGCAATTGAGAACATTTCAGAAACCTTCTCCTCTCCTGCTTTGGCAGTTGGTGATTAGGATTCTAAAGCCAGGAATGCTGGGATAAGCTGAAAGATTTGTAACGAAGAGAGTCCCTGCAAGGCTTGGCTGCAAGTGCAGCAGTAGTCCAACACACATGGAGGGAAGAATGAATGAGAGCAAGATGCACATGCCCCGCCACGACCTGGGCAGCTCCTTGCCCCTGCATCGGGGATCTAGTGCTGCCTCCCTCTAACTTGACTTGGGCTGCTGTTTCTATCTGATTCTCCTGGACCTTATCCACTGTCCTTCCAGTCCCTTGACATCAGACAGACTATTTGTCCTTCCATTCCCGCTGAACCCCTGTGAGACACTGACTTGATCCCCTCTTCCAGATATAAAAACTGAGGCATAGCATGCTTAAGCAAAGCAGGCATTACTCGCGGGCTAGCTGATTAAAGTCCACATTGTGCAGAATGATGCTGTAAATGTCACTTACATGTATCACTAATAATTTAGCTGCATTTCTTAACCCTCACTAAGTGCCAGTCGCTGTTCTGAGCAACCTGTACATCTCATGTAGTTCAGATACCGTTATGCCCTTGTGTTGTAGGTGCTATCTGCAGCTTATATATGAAAACAACAACAGACAGGCACACCGGAGGCTTTGAGCTGCGAAGCACCTTGTCCAAGATTACACTGCCAGCAAGCAGTAGGGTTTAGTTTTCAATCAAATGATGTGACTCAGGAGGATTCCTGCCTAACAACTATGACCAGCTGCCCAGAGGAGAGCTGGGAAAGCATCCAGGCCCCCTCCCACCTGCCATGAACTCTCCTCTGCTCCAGTTTCTATGGAATGGTTCACCAGCTTCTGATCACATGCAGGATGACAGCCCGTTCCATGGCTCTGTACTGAGAATGCCTTCCTCATTTCTCCACCAGACCAGCCTCCTTGACTCTCCCACTTATTCGTTGCTGAAGACCTGGAGAGGGCTTCCTATGTCATTTAAAATTAAGTCTAAATTCTCTATCACCACCTTCCAGGCCCTACACAACGTGACCCTGCTACCTCTGTCACCTCGCCCCTCTCCACCCTGTCTTCCCATGACATTTCAGCCACAGGCGCCTCTCTGTGCTGCAGGTGTGCGAGACACCTTCTCATGGCATGACTGCCCACTTGACATTTCTCTCTTGGTTCCCGCATGCCTTACCTCTCAGATTCAGGCCTCAGATGCCTTTTCTAAGGCAGGTCTCTTATCCCCCAGCTCCTCCCATCCTCTGTTACCTTAGCCTATTTTCTTTGTCTCAAAAGGAATCATCAAATCTGAAATTATTTTGCCCCACATTCTTGTTTGCTTCTTTACCTTATCTCCACACTTGAACATGATCTCCAGCAGAGTAGAGATCCTGCCCGGCTGGGTCACTGGTGTTTGACCACCCCCGAACAGCCTCTGCCCTGGTGCTCAATGCAGGGGGTCTCCGCAAATCTGTGAAAAGGTAAGGAATGAGCAAATGCTCATAGCTCTCCCTTGTACAGCAGCACAAAGCACATCTTCCATGCCACAGCCCTCTGGCCAGGACGTGCAACCCAGAGCCCTGTTCAAAATGAAATCAGGGGCTCTTGTTCATAAGTGATTAGAATTCCAAACTGGTATCCACAGAACCTTGAACCAAGCACCGGACCTTCTCATCTCAGGGCCCTGGGTTGCACATCCAGGAAGCCGGTGCTGCTTTTGAGTTGTTTCTTTCCCAGGCTAAGCTCCTGGTCCCTTCTTATGACAGCTCCCACAGACACGGGCCTCGCTTACAGATCCTGAGGTCCCCATCATCCTGTGTGCTCCCCACGGACATGACCCATTTGTGAGTTCCTCCTTGCAGTGGTGTTCAGGACAGGTCCCATTCCTGGCTGTGTGTTCTGGAATATAGTGAAATGATTAGCCTTTCCCACCCACCCTCGATAGAGCCACCAAGTGTTTTATTAACAAGGACTCAGGATTACTCTAGGATGGATATCAGCATTGGCTGTTGACAACCCACCACCAAGTACAACCCCCGCTCGTTCACACTTAGTTATTAACTAGTTCAGTCCTTTGCAGTTGACCACTCATTAGCACTAAGTGCAGAACATTGCCACAGGTGAAATTATCTTTGTTAATTTTTATATATCAAGGATTTTTGGAATTTTATGGCTTTCATCGGCATGTTAGCTTAATGACTCCTCTAATTTGATACTGCATTCAGATCATTAATAAAAACATTGCATATCAAGAGATATTCCTTTGAATACAAAAGCTTTTGCTTTATCTTCAAGAGATCTTAAGGAAGTTGATACCAATACCAGTGCTATTCCTAAATACCCACCGAGTTCCAGATCACCAGACACATTCAGGGTGAGGCTCCCTGCTGCTGAAGGTTCTGCAGGAACTGGAGAGATGAGACGCAGAGAGGCGCAGCAGCCAGGTGCACGGGTACGCCACGTGGGGATGCTGTGTGGGTGGAGCTGGCACATGCTGGACTGCTCCAAGGAAGGCAGGCTTTGGTGTTGGCTGCAGATTGGAAAGCCTGACCAGAGGATGTTGTGCCTGGTGGGCTTTGAACAGGCTGCCCTGGTGGGCATCTAGGAGAGGGGTCAGTGGCTTTCCAGGCAGGGAGGCCGGGGAGGAGGAAAGAAGGTGTCGGCTGTGTCTAGGGGAGAGTGAGGGCCAACGTGGCAGAGACAGAAGTCAGGTTGCTGATTTAAACCGCGGCAGTTCTGGAGCAGCAAGGAGTGAAACACCTGCAGGTGCAGTCTCCACTGTGGTCCTTTTAAGCAGATGCTGTGGGTCAGGTTCCAGAGGAGCTTGACACAGACTGGGGCAGTGGGAGGATCAGGAGGGCAGTGCTGGGGCCAGAGGGGGCTAGCTATGTTGAGGACAAACGTCCCCATGTTGCCAGCTGCTGGTTTCGGAACTAAGTGTGCCTGTGAGGAAGACTCGCTCATATTCCTGGCCCCCTTTCTGCACCTCTGTGTGCATCTCCCAGTTCTGCAGCAGAGTGAGGGGGTCTCAGGAAGAACCATGCAGCAGGGTGTGCCCAGGACTGCGAATGTCAGAAGCAGAGTCTCCGACATTACCCGTGGCTCTTCCACAGGTGGCCCTGGAGAGAACACCTGCTGGCTCTCGTGGACACATTGGTGAAGCCCCTGAGCACCTCTCCTGGGTGTCCCCTCCTGCCTGGCCTCCCTGCAGCCTGCAGGGGCCCACAGACAGCTCTGTCAGTTCAGAGGGGTGCCATCTGGGAGCTCCATGCCCGCGGGGCTGCCAGCTTCCCTGAGGGTTGGAGGTGCTGAATCTCTCTCATCCAGTATTCACTTTTCATAACATTTTGCTGTCTTTGTGCAAACACAGGATCAATCTACCTGTGCCTGACAAGGGATCTAGCTCCTGTCGTCTCCCCATCCTGGGAGGCTTGGCATCCCTCGGGCTGCTGTGCCACCTCCCCACAGCCACACTCCCTTCCTCCCTCCATCGCTGGCAGCTGCTGTGGAAGGGGGAGCTCGGGCCCTGGCACCCAGCAGTGGGGGGCTGGCTTTCTGCAGCACTGCGAGCCTCGGGGGCCCCTGAGGACTGCCTTTCTCAGATAGTGTCTCAGGCAGATGGAAAGCTCCAGAGAGAAAGGCCAGCCCCCACAGGGGGTCTCCCTGGCTGCCTGGAGGCCTGACGCACACAGAACCGTGTTTAACATCCCAGGAGACAGGCAAAGCCATGGGAAATCAGCTCGGCATTTTTTGGATCACGTGGTCCATGGGTTTTATTGTTAAGAAGGTAATGAGTCTCAGATATGTTGCAGGCATTTCCCCAGCATTTCCTGGCAGCCCTCAGGTTCAGCCCAGGGCCCGTTCTCTGTGCCCCTGTGCTTGCCGTATTTTCCATTCCCACACTCTCCGAGAGTTGCCTGCCTTCTCCTCTATGCCCTCCCATGGTACTCAAGGCTCCCTGAGGTCACAGGGCGGGTCCGTGTTTGGCCTAGGGCAGGCTGTTAATACATCTTTGCATGTAGTGAACCTTTACAGTAGCCCCTAGTCAGAGGCGTGGGAACCCCTATTGCTTTCTTTTTTCCTTTGGAGGCTTTGGGATGGGAACTCATTTGTGTCTGGTTCTGAAGTTCAGACACTGTTATGGGCTCCATGATGTCCTCCCACAAGGTGGGACATAGGGCTTTCTGGTCCTCACACTCTAGGAGGAGTGTCATGGCACTGCCTGGGCCCCCTCAGGACTCTGATACGCACGCCCAGCTTCACAAGAGCTGGCTGCTGGCATACCACCATGCCCTCTCCAGCAGTAACCCTTTTCTGAAGGAAGATGCACCTTCCAAGTGTACCCGCCTCCCTGGGAACAGCCACGTCATATGACTGGTGAACTCAGTATTACAAAGGGCTGGCTTCCTTGCCTTAACAGGAACCCCCTGAAGGGTCATCCCAGCTCCAGAGCACCCGGCAAGACTGGCCAAAGCCTCTTTGGCAGCTGTATCCAAGTTTAGTCTCTGCGCCCACCCTGTGCGGCTTCCCTCATCTCTGCAGGTGTCATTCCACCCACACTTCTCAATAATTCTCCTCTACGTCAGTCTCAGAGGCTCAGAGTCTGCTTCCCTGGGAACCCTACCCACATCGGTTAGTATAGGATGTGGTCTTAGGATGCAAACTTGAAAATGGGATTTAGGGGATGCATCATTTGCTGGGGGCTGGCGACAGGCCCCTCACTGGTGGTGGTGGAGCGTTGGTGGCCAGTCTCGTGATTGCAGTGTGATCGTTCACACGTTCACTGGTGGTGATCCGGGCTGGGGCTGTGGAAGGGAACACATCCCTGGGTGTGTTTGTAACCGTTAGGAACAGCCATCCAGGTATTTGAGAAATCGGAAATTACAGTTATTAAGGATTACGGAACTGGATGGCTCTTGTTGGGAGGCAGTGCATTGGAGAGAGATGATCAAAGGCAGGTACAGATTAATCACTGATAAAAGGCAGAGTGTGAAAGCCAGAGTGCATCTCCAGCACCGTGCACAGAGGCACTTGCCTTTGACAGAGGGCAGGAGCTCCAGAGCATTTCGCATTACTAACCCTGAAGGACTTCTTGGCCTTGTTTAGGGCCCTGATTAGAAAGAGGTGGAGCCCTGAAGCTAAGGTGGGGATATTGAAGTCAGTGCCCTTGAAATATTGAATCCAGTTTTCTCTGGATTTACCCTCTGGACCTACAGCAGTAGCCCCTCCTGCCATCAGAAGGCCAGCACTTGCAGACACCACGTAGTCTGCTGCCTTGCAAGATGCCATATACCCCATGATCTATCTCTGCCTCTCCTGATCATCATACCAATACTGGGGCTAAGTCACAAGGTGCACATGCTGAGCCTGGTGAGGAAGGAGCAGCATGAGATACACACAGCTGTAGCACCCAGCCAGCACACACTGCAGCACCCAGCCTACACACACTGCAGCACCCAGCCAGCACACACTGCAGCACCCAGCCAACACGCACTGTAGCACCCAGCCAGCGTGCGCTGCAGCACCCAGCCAACAGGCACTGTAGCATCCAGCCAGCGTGCACTGTAGCTCCCAGACAGCACGCACTGCAGCGCCCAGCCAGCGCGCACTGTAGCGCCCAGCCAATGTGCACTGTAGCACCCAGCCAATGCACTGTAGCACCCAGCCAGCATGCACTGTAACATCCAGCGAATGTGCACTGCAGGCTCTGTGGGCTTTGGGGCTGGCTCTGAATGTACTGGATCGAGGAGGATCAAGTTGGATATAAAGCTGGATAAGAAAAAGCATTATTGATGTGGAAGCAAACTTCCCTGACAGAATTTTATAACAGGGCACAGTCCCCAGGAAATTGTCCTAATATGCCGCTGGATTGGCTAGAAGCTTGAGCAAAGGGACGTTCTCCATTAAAAGAAGTATAAGTACCGGGCACAGTGGCTCATGCCCGTAATCCCAACACTTTGGGAGGTGGAGGTGGGCAGATCATTTGAGGTCAGGAGTTTGAGACCAGCCTGGCTGACATGGCGAAACCCAGTCTCTGCTAAAAAATTAGCTGAGTGTGGTGGTACATGCCTATAATCTCAGCTACGAGGGAGGCTGAGGTATGAGAATCAGTTAAACCCAGGACGCAGAGGTTGCAGTGAGCCAAGATTGAGCCACTGCATTTCAGCCTGGGCAACAGAGTGAGATTCTGTCAAAAAAAAAGAAAGAAAGAAAAATAAATAAATAAATAAATAAATAAATAAATAAATACACGGGTAAGAAGGGGTTCTGCATAGCAGTGAATGGTTCTTAGGCGCTTAGGGTCCTGGACAGGCTAGCGCATCTTCTCCAAAACTTGGGAACAACTTATTGCACCTTGTGTTTCCCTCTGCCAAGAAGAAGTGCAGCCCCTGTGCAGTCTCAAGGCTCTTGGGCAGCGCACTGAGCACCCACAATCCCACTCTACCCATCTACAGAGTGTGGTTCTCAATAGGCCACAATAGGAGAATCACATGGAGACATCCAGGGTTTTCAAGCAAGGACACACCATTTGAATAAGGCATAGAATTATATACACATCTGAGAAAGACCTCTTAGCTTGCTTCTGGGCCCTGGAAGAAGTGGGGTGCCTACCTGTGGGATAACAAATTAGCATGCACCCAGGACACACAACATGGGTGGGATTGTAGCAGATCCACTAAGTCCTATGGTCAGGCAGGTCCAGCAGCACTCTGTTGTCACATATATCACAGCACGGTGTGAATGCGGCATATCCAGGATCAGGAGAGAGTGGGACCAGAGAGCACTGGGGAGCTGCACAAGCAGGTACACCCACATCGTTCACCAGTGTGGCACCAGCATCCCTGCTGTGGTCCCCACAAGGCTTTGTGGGTAACCCCACATGACCACTTGGCAGAGTCTGAAAAAGCCACGCTTGGTTTATAGATGCTTGGGTGAGTACCAGACAGAAAGGAGGAAAGACCACCCAGGGTGTCATTGAAGACAGTGGTGACTAGAAAGCCTCCCCCGGGAAGAACTCTAAGTGATGCATCTAGCCATCCACCTTGTGGTAAGGAGGGAGGCCAAGACTGCGTGTGATCTCATTGTCAACGGTGGGAGGCTTGACTAGGTGCTCAGAGCCCAGGAAGAGGAAATACTGTAGGGTTAGAAAAAGGAGGTCTGGGAAGCATCACATGGACAGATCTACGGCAGAGCATGGAGTTAACCTACCAACATCCACCAAGGAGCAGCCACCACAGGAGAGGCACAAGGCAAGTAAGCAGACAGAGTGACCTCTCTAGCTTTCAACATGCCTCTGTCATCAGCCATGCCAGGGCTAGAACGAGTGCCTGAGTAGAGCAGTGGGGATGGCAGGGATGCAGGCTGTGCAAGGAGCCAGCCCACAGCCTCCGCTCCCCCAAGCACGTTTAGCTACCACCGCTGCCATACATCCAGCCTGTTAGCAGCAGAGACCAACAGAGTCCCTGATTCTGCATTGCTTGAAGAGGCCAACCAGCTGCTCAGTGGCAGGGCGGATTACATGGTACCCCTTCCGACTTCGAAAAGGCAGAAGTTCATCTGGAGTGCAACTGACAATTCTGAGCAAGGGCTGTAGACAGAACGTTTGTATCTCCCCAACACGCATGCTTGGAAATCCTAACCCCTAAGGTGGTGGTAAGAGGTGTGGCCTTTGGGAGGTCATTAGTTTATGAGGGTGGCGCCCCTATAAATGGGATGAGTGCCTTTATAAAAGGGACCCTGGAGAGCTCCCTCATCTTCTTTCCAGCACATCAGGCCCAGTGAGAAGGAGCCGTCTATAAATCAGGAAGAAGACACTCACCACACACCTAACCCTCCAGAATCTTGATCTTAGACTTCCCCGCCTCAGAACTGTGAACAAAAATGTCAATTACTGCAATAAAATAGCAAAAAGCTACCTCCAGGACCTGAGAGGGACACTCTGTCCATTTGCAGGGCATGGCAGGCTCCATCTTAGGCTCTCAGCCCTGTGCATTCCGTTTCCACCTTCTGGGTTCGCAGGGGTTTGTGAGCTGCTTTCTCCTGTCAGAGTCTCAATCAAGGTGTCTTTCCTCTTTCACAGGGCAGTGTGTGTGGTGAGATGGGGACCTTCAGCTCTCAGGGCAGGTTGGTGTCCTTGCCTCCTCTCCTTCATTCCCTGCCTCAGCCTGGCTCACCACTGTGGGCTTGGTGTTCACTGCATGCATGGCACAGAGAGGGGCATGGGTGAGTCTGTGTGGGGAGCTGCTTGCTGCGTGGAAGACGCATACTTCTGGCTGGATGGGAGCAGAACCAGTCACTGCAGCATGAGGCTGACTATCTGCTTGCTCGAGGTGGCACCTGCTGGGTGGCTGCCTTGCCACAGGCTTGCTCAGAGGGGAGAGTTTTCCTTCACCAGATGATGGGGCTGCATGTGTCTCAGCCCAGCACTCTCTAGCCTCTGAGGGCCCCTTGCCTCCTGGTTTTCTGTCTTGTGTAATGAGCATATGTCCTGCCTGGTGAGACGGCATCTGCCACAGAGGGATGCTGTGCACCCATGTATTATGACCAGGCTCACACTTTGAGATGCAACGTGTGTGTGTGTGTAAATGGAGGATGTGTGGAGGGAGGACTCCTGGTTAGGTGCCGTGCATGCCTATGAGGCTGCGTCCTCCTTCCAGGGGTGGCTAGATTGCGTTTTCTGAGGAAGCTAGCCTCAAGACCCTCACGGCCCTTCCTCTCACTCTGCAGTGAAGGACTTGCATTCTTTTCCTACCACTGCTCCAGGGGTCTGAGTTCAGCTCTTCTTTCAGAGTCTAACTCTCCCTCTGCTCCTTGGCAGGGTTGGCCCTGAGCAGACCCAGTGGAGTGAGTGGAGACGGGGTCTTCTCCAGCTTCATGCCCTCATGCTTGAAACTCTGGAGCCTGTAGAGAAACATCTGTAGAGAAATAATCTTGGGGAAGGGCTGAGGCAGAGGGACCTCAAACTTCTCAGTCTCCTCAACCAGCTCCCCCATTACTCCTGGGACTCTCTGGAGATACTCCCTTTACGCTGCCCCACCAGAGGAGCCACACATGGTGAACCTCTTAGACTCAGTAGGAAATGGTGGCACTGCGATCACTATGGAGGGGTGGGTGGTGGTCATGTGTGTGTAGGCAGGTGATGTAGTTTAGATATTTGTCCCTTCCAAATCTCATGTTGAAATGTGATTCCCAACGCTGGAGGTGGGAACTGGTGGGAGGTGTTTGGGTCAACTCGTCATCAGTGGCTTGGTGTTGCCCTTGAGTAATGAGTGAGTTCTCGCTCTATTAATTTCCATGAGATCTGATTGCTATGAAAGCCTGGAGCCTCCCTCCACTCTCTCTCCCCTCCTCCTCTCTCTCCGTGTGATGCCTGCTCCCGTCTGCCTTCTACCATGAATGGAAACTTCCCGAGGCTTTTCCAGAAGCAGACGTTGGTGCCATGCTTCCTGTACAGCATGCAGATTCCTGAGACAAATGAACCTTTTTCTTTTATCAATTACCCAGCCCCAGGTATTCCCTTATAGCAACACAAACAAACGAACTCAGAAGAATTGTTACTGAGAAGTGGGGTAAAAGGATATCTGAAAATGTGAAATTGACATTGGAACTGGGTAAGGGGCATAAGTTGGAAGAGTTTGGAGGACTCAGAAGAAGATAGGAAGATAAGGAAAAGTTTGGAACTTCTTAGAAAGTTCCACTTGAAACCACTTCTGGTTAAGGGGTGGTGACCAAAATGCTGATAGAAATATGGACAGTGAAGTCCACAATGACAAGGTCTCAGCTGGAAATTAGGAATTTGGGGGGAAATAGAGCAAAGGTCACCCTTATTATGTTGTAGCAAAGAATCCAGCTATGTTGTGTGTATACCCTAGGACTTTCTGGAGGCCTGAATGTAGGAGTGATGACTTACGGTGCAGGGTAGAATCTGACAAAGGGCTAATATCCAGAATCTACAAAGAACTAAAACAGATTTATAAGAAAAAAACAAGCCCATTCAAAAGTGAGCAAAGGATATGAACAGACACTTTACAAAGGAAGACATACATGAGGCCAACACCAACAAACATATGAAAAAATGCTCATCATCACTGGTCATTAGAGAAATGCAAATCAAAACGACATTGACATACCATCTCATGCCAGTTAGAATGGTGATCATCCAAAAATCTGGAAACAACAGATGCTGGAGAGGATGTGGAGAAATAGGAACACTTTTACACTGTTGGTGGGAGTGTAAATTAGTTCCAAAAAAAAAAAAAAAGAAAAATTTTCTAAGCAGCAAAGCATTCAAGACGTGGTGTGGCTGCTCCTAACAACTTATACAACAAGATACGGGAGCAAAGAAACGACCTAAAGTTGGAACTTACAATTAAAGAGAAGCTCAGCAT
>CAUYLG010024898.1:0-17452 GCA_963573385.1 Cacajao melanocephalus
ATTTTGTATCCTGAGACTTTGCTGAAGTTGCTTCTCAGTTTCAGGAGCTATTGGGCTGAGACAATGGGGTCTTGTAAATATACAGTCATGTTGTCTGCAAATAGAGACAATTTTGCTTCCTCTTTTCCTAATTGAATACCCCCCTTTTTTTTTTATGCCTGATTTCTCTGGCTAGAACTTCCAATACTTTATTGAATAGGAGTGGTGATAGAGGGCATCCTTGTCTTGTGCCAGATTTCAAAGGGAATGCTTCCAGTTTTTGCCCATTCAGTATGATATTGGCTGTGGGTTTGTCATAAATAGCCTTTATTATTTTGTGATATGTTCCATGGATACCTAGTTTATTGAGGGCTTTTTAGCATAAAGTGCTGTTGAATTTTGTCAAAAGCCTTCCCTGCATCTATTGAGATAATCATGTGGTTTTGGTCTTTGGTTCTGTTTATGTGATGGATTACATTTATAGACATGCGTATGTTGAATCAGTCTTGCATACTCAGGATGAAGCCTACTTGATCACAATGAATAAGGTTTTTGATTTGCTCTTGCATTGTGATTGCCAGTATTTTATTGAAGATTTTTGCATCTGTGTTCATCATGGATATTGGCCTGAAGTTTTCTTTTTTAGTTGCATCCCTACCCGGTTTTGGTATTAGGTTGATGTTGGTCTCATAAAATGAGTTGGGGAGGATTCCCTCTTTTTGTATTGTTTGGAATAGTTTCAGAAGGAATGGTACTAGCTCCTCTTTGTACATCTGGTAGAATTTGGCTGTAAACCCATCTGGACCTGGCCTTTTTTTAGTTGGTAGGCTATTAATTGCTGCTTTAACTTCAGCCCTTGTTATTGGTCTAGTCAGGGTTTCAACTTCTTCCTAGTTTAGTCTTGGGAGAGTGCTAGTGTACATGAATTTATCAATTTCTTCCAAGTTTACTGGTTTGTGTGCATAGAGTTGTTTGTAGTAATCTCTGATGGTAGTTTGTATTTCTGTGGAATCACTGGTGATGTCACCTTTATCGTTTTTTATTGCATCTATTTGATTCTTCTCTCTTCTCTTTTTTATTAGTGTGGCTAGTGTTCTATCTATTTTGTTGATCTTTTCAAAAAACCAGCTCCTGGATTTGTTGATTTTTTGAAGGGTTTTTGTGTCTCTATATCCTTCAGTTCTGCTCTGATCTTGGTTATTTCTTGTCTTCTGCTAGCCTTTGAGTTTTTTTGATCTTGCTCCTCTAAGTCTTTCAATTTTGATGATAGGGTGTCAATTTTAGACCTGTCCTTGCTCCTCATGTGGGGATTTATTGCTATGAATTTCCCTCTAGACACTGCTTTAAGTGTGTCCCAGAGATTCTGGTATGTTGTGTATTCATCCTCCTTGGTTTCCAAGAACATCTTTATTTCTGCCTTCATTTCATTGTTTATCCAGTCAACATTTCAGGAGCCAGTTATTCAGTTTCCATAAAGTTGTGTGGTTTTGAGTTAATTTCTTAATCTTGAGTTCTAATTGGATTGCACTGTGGCCTGAAAGACTGTTGGTTATGATTTTCATTCTTTTGCATTTGCTGAGGAATGATTTACTTCCAATTATGTGGTCAATTTTAGAGTAGGTGTGATGTGGTGCTGAGAAGAATGTATATTCTGTGGTTTTGGGGTGGAGAGTTCTGTAAATGTCTATTAAGTTCCCTTGGTCCAGATCTGCATTCAAGTCCTGGATTTCCTTGTTGATTTTTCTCTCGTTGATCTGTCTAATATTGACAGTGGAGTGTTAAAGTCTCCCACTATTATTGTGTGGGAATATAAATCTCTTTGTAGGTTGTTAAGAACTTGCTTTATTATCTGGGTGCTCCTTTACTGGGTGCATATATATTTAGAATAGTTAGCTCTTCTTGTTTTATTGATCCTTTTACCATTATGTAATGCCCTTCTTTGTCTCTTTTGACTTTTGTTGGGTTAACATCCATTTTATCAGAGACTAAGATTGCCACCCCAGCTTTTTTTGGCTCTCCATTTGCCTGGTAAATCTTCTTCCATCTCTTTATTTTGGGTCTATGTGTGTCTTTGCACATGAGAAAGGTCTCCTGAATATAGCACACCAATGGTTCTTGGCTTTTTATCCAATTTGCCAGTCTGTATCTTTTGACTGGGGTATTTAGTCCATTTACATTTAAAGTTAATATTGTTATGTCTGAATTTGATCTTGTCGTTTTATTACTGGTTGGTTGTTTTGCCATTTGGTTGGCATAATTTCTTCCTTGCATCATTGGCCTTTACCATTTGGTCCTTTTTCGCAGTGGCTGCTACTGGTTTTTCCTTTCTGTGTTTAGTGCTCCCTTCAGGAGCTCTTGTAGGGCAGGTCTGGTAGTGACAAAATCTCTCAGCAATTGCTTGTCCATAAACGATTTTATTTCTCCATCACTTATAAAGCATAGTTTGGTTGGATATGAGATTCTGGGTTGAAAGTTCTTTTCTTTAAGGATGTTGAATATAGGCCCCCACTCTCTTCTGGCTTGTATGGTTTCTGCAGAGAGATCCACTGTGAGTCTGATGTGCTTCTCTTTGTGGGTGACTCGACCTTTCTCTCTGGCTGCCCTTAGCATTTTTTCCTTGGTTTCAACCCTGGTGAATCTTACGATTATGTGCCTTGGGGTTGCTTTTCTAAAGGGGTATCTTTGTGGTATTCTCTGTATTTTCTGTTTTTGAATGCTGGCCTGCCTTGCTAGGTTGGGGAAGTTCTCCTGGATAATATTCTGAAGAGTGTTTTCCAGCTTGGATTGATTCTCTCCATCATCTTCTGATACACTGATCAAACATAGTTTAGGTCTTTTCACATAATCCCATATTTCTTGAAGGCTTTATTCATTTCTTTTCACTCTTTGTTCTCTTTTCTTGGCTTCTTGTTTTATTTCATTGAGTTAATCTTCAATCTCTGATATCCTTTTTTCTGATTGATCTATTCAGCTATTGAAACTTGTGTATGCTCCATGAAGTTCTTGTGCTGCATTTTTCAGCCCCATCAAGTTGTTTATGTTCTTCTCTAAGCTGGTTATTCTAGTTAGCATTTTGTCTAATGTTTTTTCAAGGTTTTTAGTTTCTTTGCATTGGGTTAGAACATGTTCCTTTAACTCAGAGAAGTTTGTTATTACCCACCTTCTGAAGCCTGCTTCTGTCAATTCATCAAATTCATTCTCGGTCCAGCTTTGTTCCCTTGCTGGTTAGGAGTTGTGATCTCATGATGGAGAGGTGTTCTGGTTTTTGATGGTTTCATTCTTCTTGCACTGGTTTCTTCCCATCTTGTTGGATTTATATAGTTTTGATCTCAGGTACCTGCTTGGGGAGGCGGCCTTTCCTTTGTCTGCCTGCAGAGGTGCTGCTGGGCTGCCATGGATTCAGTGGAGCTGCTGCTTCTTCTATTTACTCAGGAAATTTAGGCCGGCTTCTGCAATGGTGGCTGCACTTCCCCTACTGCAGAGCTCCATGGTTCCTGGTAACTCTCTAACAGATGTTCTGGATGCAAAATTCTGGAGTGAGAGTTTTTTAGCCTGCTGGGCTTTGTGCGGGAGCGTGGAGGGATGATTTGTCCTTCCTTCTGGGCTGTTTCCCTGCTTTCAGTTCCCCTTCTTTCTAGGGGGCAGGTAGCTCCATCCAGCTGGCTTTCTGGCTTTTGTGTCAGCCGGTGCTTCTACCTAGATCTGTGCTGACAGCCATGGTGCTGGCTGAAGTTGCTGTTCTGCCCTGTTCATGCAGCTCACTGAGGCTTTTCAGCCCAGCAAGGATCTCCTGTTCTGTGGGTTGTAGAGGGCTTGGGTGGAGTGCTGTACTAGAACCGAAGTCCCAGATGGGAAGATTCCCTGGTCCTCCAGTTGGTTGCATACACTACCCGGGTGGGGCAGTGCCCCGCCTTGCCTCAATTTGCCCTATTTGGTTTATACCGACTGTCCAACCAGACCCACGAAATGAACGTGGTACCTCTTTTGCAATTGTGGAGACCACTCGACTTCTGCATCTCCCTTGCTGGGAGCTTCATTTTGGAGCTGCCTCTTATTTGGCCATCTTGGGCCCCCCCCCCCAGGGGTTGGTTTTATCATTGTTTTTGTTATTCTGCTTTGTTAACTTAGTGGTCAGCTAGTGATTGGACATAGATTTATTTAATTCTCTTGAACCAGTAAGTTTCATAGACTTTGCTGAGAGATTTTGTGTGTGTGCATGTTTGTATGTGTTTGTGTTGGGGTAAGGCTTTAAAGCTCTTGGGGAGTTTGGACCTCTGCCTTAGCTATCACTTCCTGCTTTTATCATAAAGGAGAAGGGTTGTGAGGGATGGGACTAGGACAAGTTACCTATCACAAAGTTCACTGTTCTTACCATTATTCAGCCATTTAACTTGAATGGTTGAATTGGATTTCCTTCAGGTCAGCCAGAGGTTGGAGGTTAGGGCATTTTCAGGTCTTTTCTTGGCATATACACATCCTGCATATGCATGTGACCTTTTATGTTTCCAGATATTGTCATAATTTCAAAATATTCTATGGACATCTTACTGCTCAGTTTATTTTTTTAATGTGACCTTTTGTTTGCCACAACTGTTATCTCTGCCCCAGGCAGCTGTGATATTAGATGCTATTGATTGTTCTGACAACCCAGAAAGAAAAGCTGTTTACAGTGACTGTGTTCTGAGTGAAATTAAATTAAAAAGAGTCTTGCCGGTGGGGATTTCTGGGGAGCTGCCAGACAAGTTAACAACAATTCTCTGAGAATGGGGCTTTTTGGGGGCACTTAAATCCCATTTTGCCCTTTCCTATGGTTGTTAGGCTGATTTTTTTCCACAGGTACTATGGTTGCAAGGTTGTTACTTTTAAAGGCTACTGGAGGTGATGGGGTGAAATGGATGGGAATAGGGCAAGCTGCAGTATCACAGAGCCTACCGTTCTTACCATGATTTGGCCATTTAACTTGAATAAATGCTTCTTGGAATGTGGTAGGTCTTTGGCTAATTTCCAAAGTTCTGAGAAAGTTGATTTTGACAACTTTTTCAGTATTCTCATTGCTTTTATTGAGGAATGGGTTTTTGGAGGTTCTTACTGTTCTATTCTAGAAATACTCTTTTCAGTGTCCTCTAAAATATTTATTTTCTGAAGGCATTTGATATTCCAAATGTTGGAAACCAGTATTTCAAAACTAAATTTGAATTTCTGGGTTTATAACAGTCAGTATCCCCATATGACCAGTATGATCTCTGAAACCTTTTTGGTCTATATATTTCCTTTATTAATCTCCTGGGAGATGTAAGTCTAAAAGAATTCTACATAGTTTTGCATGGCAAGTTGTTTGACTTCAATTCCACACAATATCAGGGAGAAGATATTTCAGAATGTTTCCAAATGCTCTTGACCTTACTTTTGAAGCACCACTCCTGTTTGCCAAGTCTTACTTTGAACTCTCAGAGAGGGCCCTTAATATAAACTGCCTTTATCTTGATTTAACTGCCAGAAACAAAGTTACTCACTTTCTTCAGTGTATTTTTCATGACGAAATGCTTCTGTAACCCAATGGATGATTATGATTACAATGGTCATCTCTAAGATGGTGCAGAGTAGTAAATATTGTAAAAGTATCATACCAGCCATCTGAATAAAAAAAATCTTCATATTAACCACTTAAAATTATACAAGATCAACATTTAGAAAATAGGGAGTAAATATTCATCCTAGCAGTCTCACACAATTATGATTATTTTTGGGTATTTTCATAACAACTAAGTATGTTTTAAATTTATGGAGTACTTACATATCCGCCTCCTGTATTAATTTCCTAGGGCAATATAATAGAGTACCACAAACTGGGTGGCTTAGCACAACAGAATTTTATTGTCTTATGGGTCTGGATGCCAAAAGTTCAAAATAAATTTATTGGCAGGATCATGCTCTTTCTGAGGCTTATAGGAGAGAATCCTCCCTTCTCTCTTCAAGATTCTGGTAGCTCCAGGTGTTCCCTGACTTGTAATAGCATAACTCTTATCTCTGCCTCTATGTTCAGATGGTGATATGGTTCATCTCTGTGTCCCCACCCAAATCTCATTTTGAACTGTAGTCCCCATGTGTTGAGGGAGGGACCTGATGGGAGGTGATTAGATCATGGGGGTGGTTCCCCCATGCTGTTATGAGATCCGATGGTTGAAAAGTCTGTGGCAATTCTCCCTTTACTCTCTCTCCTGCCTCCTGGAGAAGAAGGTACTTTCTTCTCCTTTGCCTTCCACTATGTTTGTATGTTTCGTGAGGCTTACCCAGCCACGAGGAACTGTGAGCCAATTAACCGTGTTTACTTTTAAATTACCCAGGCTCAGGCAGGTCTTTATAGCAGTGTGAAAATGAACTAATACAGGAAATTGGCACCAGGAGTGGGGTACTGCTATAAAGATAAGCTGAAAATGTGGAAGCAACTTTGGAACTGGGTAATAGGCAGGGTTGGAACAGTCTTGAGGGCTCAGAAGAAGACAGGAAGACATGGGAAAGTTTGGAACTTCCTAGAGACTTGTTGAATGATTTTGACTGAAATGCTGATAGTAATGTGGACAATGACGTCCAGGCTGAAGTGGTTTCAGATGGAAATGAGGAACTTTTTGGGAACTGGAGCAAAGGTCAGTCTTCTATGCTTTAGCAAAGAGACTGGTGGCATTTTGCTCCTGCCCTAGAGATCTGTGGAACTTTGAGCTTAAGAGAGATGTTTTAGGGTATCTGGCAGAAAAAATTTCTAAGCAGCAAAGAGTTTAAGAGATGGCCTGTGTTTTTTCTAAAAGCATATTCCCATATGTGTGAAGAAAGATTATCTGAAACTGGAAGTTGTGTTTAAAAGGGAAGCATAGTATAAAAGTTTGGAAAATTTGCAGCCTGATCATGTAGTAGAAAATAAAAACTCATTTTCTGGAGAGAAATGTAAGCCAGCTGCAGAAATTTGCAAGGAACCAAATATTAATCCCAAGACAATGGGGAAAATGTCTCCAGGGCATGTCAGACATCTTCACTGCAGGCCCTCCCATCACAGGCCTGGAGGCCTAGGAGGAAAAAATGGTTTTGTGGGCCGGGCCCAGGGTCCCTGTTGCTGCTCTGTGCAGTCTCGGGGCTTGGTGCCTCCCAGCCGTACCAGCTCCAGCTCTGGCTAAAAGGGGCCAATGTATGGCTTGGGCTGTTGCTCCAGAGGAAGCAAGCCCCAAGCCTTGGTGGCTTCCAGGTGGTGTTGGGCCTGTGGGTGTGCAGAGGTCAGAAGTTGAGGGTTGCCAGCCTCCACCTAGATTTCAGAGGATGTATGAAAATGCCTGAATGTCCAGGAAGAAGTCTGTGGCAGGGGTGGATCCCTCATGGAGAACCTATACGAGAGTACTGCAGAGTGGAAATGTGGGGTTGAGGCCCCCACAGAGTCCCCACTGGGGCACTGCCTGCTAGACCTGTGAGAAGAGGGCCACCCTTTTCCAGACCTCAGAATGGTAAGTCCACTGACAGCCTGCACAGTGCCCCTGGAAACGCTGTAGGCACTCAACATCAGCCAATGAAAGGAGCTGCAGGGGCTTTACCCTGCAGAGTCACAGGGGTGGAGCTACCCAAGGCCTTGGGAGCCCACCTCTTCCATCAGTGTGTCCTGGATGTGAGACATGGGAAGATCATTTTGAAGCTTTAGGATTTAATAACTGCCCTGCTGGGTTTCAGACTTGTATGAAACCTGTGACCCCTTTGGTTTGGCCAATTTGTCCCATTTGAAATGAGAACATTTACCCAATGCCCATACCCCCCATTGTACCTTGGAAGCAATTGTTTTTGATTTTACAGGCTTAGTGAAAGGAACCTGCCTTGTCTCAGATGAGACTTTGGACTTGAACTTTTGAGTTAATGCTGGAATGAGTTAAGGCTTTGGGGGATTGTTGGGAAGGCATGATTGTGTTTTGAAATGTGAGGAGGAGATGAGATTTGAGAGGGGCCAGGGATGGAATAATATGGTTTGGCTTTGTGTCCCCACCCAAATCTCGTCTTGAATTATAATCCCCACATGTTGAGGGAGTGATCTGGTGGGAGGTGAATGGATCATGAGGGTGGCTCCCCCATGATGTTTCATGATGGTGAGTGAGTTCTTATGAGATATGATGGTTTAAAAGTCTGTAGTTGTTCTCTCTTTGCTCTCTCTCTCTCCTGCCTCCTTGTGAAGAAGGTACTTGCTTCTCCTTTGCCTCCCGCCATGATTGTAATTTTTCTGAGGCCTCCCCAGCCATGCAATTAAAGCTGGGTCAATTAAAGCTCTTTCTTTTATAAATTACTCAGTCTCAGGCAGTTCTTTATAGCAACGTGAAAATGTGCTAATACATTGTGCCATCTTCCTTATGTACCTATGTCCAAATTTCTCCTTATAAGAATACCAATCATACTGGATTAATGGCCTACCTAATCCTGTATGACCTCATCTTAATTTAGCTGATTATACCTGGAATAATCCCATTCCCCAAAAATGTCACATTCTGAGGTGCCATGGGTTAGGATTGCAACATATATGCTTTGGGGACATAATTCAACCATAACAGTGTGCCTCTAGTTCCTTTCAATTCATGTCCTTCCCATGTGCAAAATATATTCAGCAGATTCCAACATCCCCAAAAGTTTTAACCCACTCTAGAATCGACACTATGTCCAAACTTGTCCTAAATATTATAACATCAAAAATCCTCAAATCTCATCATCTAGATCAGTTATAGCGTCTAGATTTCATGCTATAAATCATCACTTATAGCATGATTCATCTTGGGGCAAAATTCCTCACTATCTGTGGACATGTGAAACCAGAAAACAAGTAATCTGCTTCTAAAATACAATGGTGGAATTGGCATAGGATAGACATTTCCATTTCCAAAAGAGAAAATGAGAAAGAAAGAAGTGGGCAGGGGACCTAAGCAAGTCCAAAACCCAATAGAGAAAATTTTGTTAGATTTTAAGGCCTGAGGATAATCCTCTATGATAATCCTCTGGGTCTGCTGGGGAGACAGCCCTATTCTTTGACACCCTGGGGTGATGACTCCACTCCGTCAGCCCACTGGGCAGTATTTTAACTCTTTAGGCTATTGTTGTCTCAGCTTGTATTATATAAAAACGCAAATACTTGTGACATAAAATGTGTTTTTATTTTACCTTCTTTGTTTTCTCTCTTGCTTATGTAACTAATATATTAGTTCTACATTTTATGCTAATTTTAATGGTTTTTATATATACATTCTTAATCTGTAATTTATTTTTATATGTGGTAGAAAGTAGGTGTCCATTATTATTTTCTTGGAAATGGATAGCTTATTGATCTAATACTGTTTTTTTTTTCCAATTTCATATTTTCCCTATTGACTGGTAATGTTATCACCCATAAAATAATATGTGTTCACTTAGATTTATTTCTCGACTTTCTATTCTATTCTTTGTTAAGTTTTCCTTTTAGTATGTAAATATTATACCATTTTTATTATAATAGTCTAATAACAAATTTTAATATCTAGTGCTGCAGCAAATTCTCTGATCCTCCTCAATCATTATGTAACTTCTAGACTTTCTTGGCATTTTTATGCAATTATTTATCCTTATGCATTTTACAGTAATTTTATTGTATTACTTTCAAAATGCTATTGAGATTCTAAATGGAATTGCATCACAAGTACGTGTTAATTTGCAGGAACTTGCAATTTTATGATTTTGTAAATTCTCATTCAAGAACATAATTTTTCAAAGTAATCAGTCTTTTTAAAATGCTTCTTATTACACTTTTATAGTTTTGCTCTTATGCTGATTGGGTTTATTATTTTTTCCATTTCAATATTTAAGTGGTTATTTCTAGCATAAAGACAATCTATTAATTTTTGCAGGGTTTTCTTTTATTCAGCTACCTTTCTAAACTGTTTGACTTCTGCAGCTGTTTTTCAGGTAAGTCTTTGGGGTTTCTAAGTATTCTATCATTTTATCTTAATAATAATTTTATATCTCTCTTTGAGGTTTATAGTACATCAAAATTTTTGAGAAAAACTAATTTTTCAATATGTGTATAGCAAGAATTTAGAGAAAATACAGTTTATTTTTACATTTCTATGCCAAAGATAATTGACACATTTGGTGGCCTTTTCTATGCCTTACTCACTTCAACACACATCATTCACCATTATTTTTCATTTACATTAAATTTTGATCTAATTATTATTAAAATTTGTACTTACATTTGACCAATTGTATGTAGTTGCATTTGATTCAAAAGTTGCAATCTCAATGCTTAATAGAATTATACCAAGTGTAGTCACACAAACAGTTATGCTGTTCATTACAATTGCTACAGTAAGCTGTAATATACATACAGAAAAAAACTGGTTATGGACAGCATAAACAGATGTTGATGAAGCAATCAGTCTGTCCTACTGGCTAGAACATTCAAGTTAAAGTTTTAAAAAATCTGACTTTCTTTGATCTTCACAGAGGTTGATATCGGGACTCTGCCTCAAATTTGTCTAGAAACCAGTAGGATAAATTTTTTTTCAGAGGGAATATTTATTTATTCATTCATTACACAGTACCTACAATGTGCTAAACCTCAAGTTTCTACTCAAGAAGCTTATAATCTAATGGTGGAGACATAATTACAAACACAAGTTCTTTTTAATAAAATTTAATAAATGTCATGCTATGAATAAGCTTCAAGTTTAGGATTTGTCAGTGTCATTCCTTTAGCAATGTTACTTTGCTACTGAAAACCTTTCAGTGATTCCCAATTTCCTTCAAGGAAGCATCTACATTCTTTTGAATGGCACTGAGACTCTGGCATGAACTGTAAAAGAAGGCTCTGCCCCTTAGGGTAGGGCCTTCATATATTTTTTATGTATGTGTGAAGGATAGTTATACGTTAAAAAGGAGGGTTTTTTTTTTTTTTTTTTTTTTGGTAATAATGGGAAGAAGGGTGTGATTTGATGCTCGTCAACCAAAGGAAAAGACTTAAGTGGATATACAAATTTTTGGTTGTCTAGCAGGCAGTCTTATTCCTATTTTGAGGGTTCTCCTAATTGGGTTAGTCTTTATGAAAGAAACTTATCAAATGTCTACGGTGAAAACTAGAGGAGGGAGATCCTTTCTCTCTCCAGTCTCTTAGTGTTATGTCCAAAGCATGGCCAGCAATATTCTTTTCTCATGGATTGTAATTTTAAGCAAGTGACTTAAAGATGAAAAAATACTGAAATTCATTCCTAGAAAAGGCACCTGTGATGTTATGCAGTGGGGAAATGGTGATCTTGAGTGTTAGAGGGCAGCTATGGTGTCTTCTGGTGATAACACCCTGGTCCTTGATGTCCTGCAAAGGACCTGGTACTATAAGCCTGGCATCTTCCTAATATATCCTGTTTTTGCTTAACATAGCCATATTCAGTTCACAGTAATGGACAAAATTGGGAAAGTATAGAAGAAAGAACAGTATGTACAAAATTTCAGAAGCATGGGAGAGCAGGTCTTCAGGGAAATATCTGGCACTTGGTATGGCTGGAAGGTGGAGTGTTAAAAGGGATTTGGATAGCATGTGGGTAGACAGGTGAGCAGGTGCTACATGCTGAATAATCTAGTATGAGGTAATAAGAATTTTCCATGTTAGCTTTGTGGATGTGCAGAATTATGCTGCTGGAGTTGTCAACTAGAAAGATTTCCTCTTCGGTACAAAGTCAGGCTGTGGCATGCTTATAATGCCCCTGCACACTTACCCTATGTCCATGAATGACGATAGAGAGGCTTATGAACCAGGACCACTTATAGAAGATATCTATGTTCCTAAAAATCCTAATAAATTATTTATAGCATCAACATTATTACTTTTGGAGAGTCCCACTTCCAGCATAAGAATGGGAGGAACTCTGAACCAACTACCCAGCCAAATTGGTGAAAATTATTTCAAAAACCTTAATCATTTAAAACCTCTGTACTCTGTAAACCTTTTTAATGGCATATGGCAAATAAAAGAACATTTATTCAAGAAAATCTACTCAGTAAAAACTGTAAGAGTTTCTGGTATGGCATCTGAATCAAGACCTGCACCCTCCCTCCCTCCTCTCAGATCAGCAAGACCACTCTAGGTTGGTATAGCCAAAACCACAGGGCTCCCTTTCTTCCCTGTTCCCAGAGTGCTATACTATCTTCTCAGGAAGTGTAGGACATCAAATTAGCCTTTCCAATTCTGCCCAGATACTTATGCTGAGGCTAAGTGCCAGGTGAATGCAGCCAAGAGATGAGTGATCTCTTCTACCCAGCTTTTACTCATAGGATGTAGACTTTATCTTAGATGTGGCACCGCTGAGAATACTGGGCTCTAATTGCCCTTGTTCTAGCTTTTAGGGTAGGCGTTTCACATCATGAGAGGCAAGTTGAGGGGAACTGGGGCTTCTGTCCCCTCCCCCATTCACCAAACCCTTCACTTTTAACGAGAAGGACTCCATTGTTCCTGTCCACCTCCTCACCTCTGCACCAGATCCTTAGCTCAGAGATTTTGGGATAGAAATAGACTATATAATAGAAATTTTCACTCTGTTCCCAAAGGAGATGACTTCATTTATAGCATGCGGAGAAGGCCTACATGTACTCTCAAAAACAGTGGAAGTTGTGGTAAAAGGCACTTGGTAGGTGTTCACAGATAAATTTGAAATACAGGATAAATTGTAGGCCCACTAGTTTGCCAGAGAGAAATGGGAAAAGGAAAAGCTAGCAAGAGCCCTTTTGGAGTCAGAACAAATCTCCAACACTGATTTTGGGAGCTATCCCCTCAAAGAAGCTCAAATTCATTTGGGTTAGTCTGTGAAGCACTTTTTGCCCCAGAACAACCAGCAAGCAATTAGTAGAGCTTAACAGCTGGGTATGGTTAGGGAAAGAGAAAAGGGGAGCCTTTCCAAGATAAATGTCATCCCAGGGTAACTGTGGGCATACACAAACCTGCACCCTATGAGGGGCAACATCAAAGCTTAACACTGAGGAGGGAGAAATACACTTTACTGAAACAACAAAGACAGTTTTTTTTTTAAAGCAATTAACAGTAAGTCCTGGTGTGGGGGATGAGTACCCAGAGTTGCTCTAATGTATTATCTAAAATGCCCAGTTTCCAGCAAAACAATTATATAATAGGGAACAATATAAAACAGTCAATGAGACAGGCAAGTTTGACCCATACATGATATAAACTGTAGGCAACGAAAAGTGTCTGTGAGAGAGACCAGATATAATATTAAATAAGCAAATGTTTCAGAATAGTCATTATAAAGATGTTTGATCACTTAAGTAAACCACAATTAAGGCAGTAAAGGAAGGTGTGATAATATTGCATTGAATAGAGAATATCAATAAAGATACATAAATCATTTTTAAAAACACCAAGTGGAAATTCTGGAGTTGAAAATTATAACAGCTAAAATACAAAATTCACTGGAGTGGGACAACAGTAGATTTGAACTGGCAGAAGAAAGAATTAGTGAATTTGAAGATAGATCGATAGAGATTGTGCAACCTGAAAGAGAGAAAAATGAATAAAGAAAAATGAATAGAGACTTAGAGAAATGTGAAATATCATTAAGGACAACAACATATACATAATGAAAGTACCAGAAAGAGGGGAGAAGGAGAAAGAAGCAGAAAATATATTCAAAGAAATGATGCCTGAAAACTTCCCATTCTGCAGGTTGTCTGTTTAGTTTGTTAATAGTTTCTTTTGCTGTGCAGAAGCTCTTTAGTTTATTAGGTCCTACTTGTCAACTTTTATTTTTGTTGCAATTGCTTTTGAGGGTCTGGTTTTATTATTCTGCATATGGATGGCCAGTTATCCCAGCACCATTATTGAATGGGGAATCTTCATCCCATTACTTATTTTTATTGACTTTGTTGAATATAAGTTGGTTGTGCATGTGCAGATTATTTCTGAATTCTCTATTTGGTTCCACTGGTCTATGTGCCTGTTTTTGCACAGTACCATGCTGCTTTAGTTACTGTACCCTTGTGGAATAGTTAGAAGTCATGTAATGTGAATGCTTCTGGCATTATTCGTTTTGCTTAAGATTGCTTTGGCTATCTGGTTTCTTTTTTGGTTCCATATGAATTTTAGAAATACTTTTTCTAATTCTGCTAAAAATGATGTTTGGTGGTTTCATAGAAATATCAATGAATCTTTAGATTGCTTTGGGCAGTATGGCCATTTGAATGATTTTGATTCTTCTAATCCATGAGTATAAAAGGTTTTTCCATTTGTTTGTGTCGTATATTATTTCTTTGAGCAATTTTGGATTAACTAGTTTTCCTTGTAGAGATCTTTCACCTCCTTGGTTAGATGTATTTCTAGGTATTTTATTACTTATTTGGCTATTGTAAATGCAATTGCATGCTTGATTTCACTCTTAGCTCGAATGTTATGGTGTATAGAAATGTTACTGATTTTTATACATTGATTTTACTAAGATTACTTATATGGTCTAAGAGCCTTTTGGCAGAGACTTTATGATTTTCTAGGTATGGAATCATATTACCAGTTAAGATAGATAATTTGACTTATTCTTTTCCAATTTGCATGCCTTTTATTTCTTTCTTTTGCTTGAATGCTCTGGCTAGGACTTCCAGTACCGTATTGAATAGGAGTGGTGAGAGTGGGCATCTTTCTCCTGTTCCAGTTCTTAAGGGGAATGCTTTCATCTTTTACCCATTCCACATGATGTTGGTTGTGAGTTTGTCACAGATAGCTCTTATTATTTTGAGGTATGCTCCTTTGATGCTTAGTTTGTTGAGAGTTTTTTTTTTTTTTTTGTCATGAAAGGACATTGGGTTTTATTAAAAGCTTTTTCTGCATCTATTGAGATAATCATATAGTTTTTGTTTTTAATTCTGTTTTTGTGGTGAATCACATTTATTTATTTATTTATTTTTAAAATTTATTTATTTTACTTTAGGTGCATACTATATCTGGCATTTCTCCCCATGTTATCCCTCCCCACCCTCCCCTCCCTCCTCACCCACTACTGTCTCGACCCTACCCCCACCCAACTGCCCCCAGTGTGTGATGTTCCTCTCCCTGAGTCCCCGTGCTCTTGTTGTTCAACACCTACCCATGAGTGAGAACATATGGTGTTTGGCTTTCTGTTCTTGTGTCAGTTTGCGGAGAAGGATGGTTTCCAGACTTATCCCAGTCCCTACAAAGGACACAAACTCATCGTTTTTCATGGCTGCGTAGTATTCCATGGTGTATATGTACCACATTTGTTTTGTCCAGTGTATCACTGATGGGCATTTGGGTTGGTTCCAGGTCTTTGCTATTGCACACAGGGCTGCAATGAACATATGTGTGCATGTGTCTTTATAGTAGAACAATTTAAGTTCTTTGGGTATATACCCAGAAATGGGATTGCTGGGTCAAATGGAATTTCTATTTCTAGATCCTTGAGAAATTGCCACACTATCTTCCACAATGGTTGAACTAATTTATACTCCCAATAACTGTGTAAGAGTGTTCCTATTTCTCCACATCCTCTCCAGCATCTGTTGTCTTCAGATTTTTTAATGATCACCATTCTAACTGGCATGAGATGGTATCTCAGTGTAATTTTGATTTGCATTTCTCTAATGACCAGTGATGATGAGCATTTTTTCATGTTTGTTGGCCTCATATATGCCTTCTTTTGAAAAGAAGATGTCTGTTCATATCCTTTGACCACTTTTGAATGGGGTTGTTTTTTTCTTGTATATCCATTTTAGTTCCTTATAGATTCTGGATATTAGCCCTTTGTCAGATGGGTAGATTGCAAAAACTTTTTCCCATTCTGTTGGTTGCTGATTCGCTCTAATCATGGTTTCTTTTGCTGTACAGAAGCTCTGGAGTTTAACTAGATCCCATTTGTCTATCTTGGCTTTTATTGCCATTGCTTTTGGTGTTTTAGTCATGAAGTCCTTGCCTATGGCTAGGTCCTGGATGGTCTTGCCTACATTTTCTTCTAGTGTTTTTGTGGTGTTAGGTTTTATGTTTAAATATTTGATCCATCTGGAGTTAATTTTAGTGTAAAGTGACAGGTAGGGGTCCAGTTTCTGCTTTCTGCACATTGCTGGCCAGTTTTCCCAACACCATTTATTAAACATGGAGTCCTTTCCCCATTGCTTGTTTTTTGCCAGGTTTGTCAAAGATCAGATGGTTGTAGATGTGTGGTGTTTCTTCTGGGGTCTCTGTTCTGTTCCATTGGTATATGTCTCTGTTTTGGTACCAGTACCATGCTGTTTTGATTACTGTGGCCTAGTATAGTTTGAAGTCCGGCAGTGTGATGCCTCCATCTTTGTTCTTTTTGCTTAGCATTGTCTTGGCTATGTGGGGTCTTTTGTGATTCCATATGAAGTTTAAAGTGGTTTTTTCCAGTTCTGTGAGGAAGGTCATTGGTAGCTTGATGGGGATAGCGTTGAATCTATAGATTACTTTGGGCAGTATGGCCATTTTCATGATATTGATTCTTCCTAACCATGAGCATGGAATGTTTTTCCATCTGTTTATGTCCTCTCCTATTTTGTTAAGCAATGGTTTGTAGTTCTCCTTGAAGTGGTCCTTTACATCCTTTGTTAGTTGTATTCCTAGGAATTTTATTCTCTTTGTAGCAATTGTGAATGCGAGTTTGCTCTTGATTTGGCTGTTTGTCTGTTATTGGTATATAGGAATGCTTATTTCTGCACATTGATTTTGTATCCTGAGACTTTGCTGAAGTTGCTTATCAGTTTGAGTAGATTTTGGGCTGAGATGATGGGGTCTTCTAGATATAGAATAATGTCATCTGCAAATAGAGACAGTTTGACTTCCTCCTTTCCTAATTGAATACCCTTTATTTCTTTTTCTTGACTGACTGCTCTGGCTAGAACTTCCAATACTATATTCAATAGGAATGGTGAGAGAGGGCATCCTTGTCTAGTGCCAGATTTCAAAGGGAATTCTTCCAGCTTTTGCCCATTCAGTATGATATTGGCTGTAGGTTTGTGGTATATAGCTTTTATCATTTTATGATACGTTCTGTCAATTCCTAGTTTATTGAGAGTTTTTAGCATGAAGGGCTGTTGAATTTTATCAAAGGCCTTCTCTGCATCTATTGAGATAATCATGTGGTTTTTGTCTTTGATTCCGTTTATGTGATGGATTACATTTACAGATTTGCATATGTTGAACCAGCCTTGCATCCCTGGGATGAAGCCTACTTGGTCGTGATGGATAAGCTTCTTGATGTGCTGTTGCAATCTGTTTGCCAGAATTTTATTGAAGATTTTTGTGTCTATGTTCATCATGGATATTGGCCTGAAGTTTTCTTTTTTAGTTGAGTCTCTGCCTGGTTTTGGTATCAGGATGATGTTGGTGTCATAAAATGAGTTAGGAGGGATTCCCTCCTTTTGTATTGTTTGATACAGTTTTAGAAGGAATGGAATCAGCTCCTCT
>CAUYLG010024899.1:0-32089 GCA_963573385.1 Cacajao melanocephalus
GTTTTTTGTGTCTCTATCTCCTTCAGTTCAGCTCTATTCTTAGTTGTTTCTTGTCTTCTGCTTGCTTTCGAGTTTTTTTGATCTTCCTCCTCTAGCTCTTTCAATTTTGATGATAGGGTGTCAATTTTAGATCTTTCATTGTTTCTCATGTGGGCATTTATTGCTATAAATTTCCCTCTTGACATTGCTTTAAAGGTGTCCCAGAGATTCTAGTAAGTTGTGTCTTAATTCTGATTGGTTTCGAAGAACATCTTTATTTCTATCTTCATTTCATTGCTTATCACATTGATATTCAGAAGCAAGTTGTTCAGTTTCCAAGTGGTCGTGCAGATTTGAGTGTGTTTCTTAATCCTGAGTTCTAATCTGATTGTGCTGTGGTCTAATAGACAGTTTGTTATGATTTCCATTCTTTTGCATTTGCTGAGGAGTGATTTGCTTCCAATGATGTGGTCAATTTTACAGTAAGTGCAATGTGGTGCTGAGAAAAATGTATATTCTGTGGATTTGGGGTGGAGTGTTCTGTATATGTCTATTAGGTCTGCTTGGTCCAGCTTTGTATTCAAGTCCTGGATGTCCTTGTTAATTTTCTGTCTCATTGATCTGTCTAATATTGACAGTGGAGTGTTGAAGTCTCCCACTATTATTGTGTGGGAGTCTAAATCTCGTTTTAGGTCATTAAGAACTTGTTTTACATATATGGGTTCTCCTGTGTTGGGTGCATGTATATTTAGGATAGTTAGCTCTTCTTGTTGTGTTGATCCCTTTACCATTATGTAATTCCCTTCTTTGTCTCTTTTGATCTTTGTTGGTTTGAAGTCTGTTTTATTGGAGACTAGGATTGCAACCCCTGCTTTTTTCTGTTCTCCGTTTGCTTGGTAAATCATCTTCCATCCCTTTATTTTGAGTCTATGTGTGTCTTTGTATGTGAGATGGGTTTCCTCAATATAGCACACCAATGGGTCTTGACTTTTTATCCAGTTTGCCAGTCTGTGTCTTTTGATTGGGGCATTTAGGCTGTTTACATTCAATGTTAATATTGTTATGTGTGAATGCAATGAAGAAAATGAGTGAACTAACAAGCAAGACAACCAGCCAGTAACAAAATGGAAATTGGAACTTTAAAAAAGAGAAGGGCTAATAGTAAATGAGTTGTTAGTTTGAAGTGCTTTACCTATGTTGCTGCACTAAATCCTCATATATACCTATGGGTAGATATTCTTCTTACCATCATTTTAGAGTAGAATAAACTGAGAGGTTAAGTAACTGGCCAAGTTTACAGAACTGGTTAAGTACTGGAGCCCAGATTTAAATACAGGCAGGCAGACCTCAGATCCATGATATACTATGTTGCCAGATCACTAAATTGCCTCAATCAGCTCTTTATTCCCAGTGAATTGAAAGAAAAACTGAGGAAGCAACTTGAATGTCTTCTATTCATGAATTTCAGGTTCAATAAAATTTTAATGCTCAAGGGACAGAGAAACTTATATCTGACATATGGCTTAAAATCTCATTCTTAAGTTTTATCATGCCAAATTTCCTTCTTCTTGCCTAAGATAAACTTTTCTACAAATGTATTGGACTTACCTTCCCCTAACTCCTCCCAGACTTTTCTCCACCTATTCCCTATTATCTTCCATACTCTGATTTCACTGGTTTACTCATCTCTAATGTTTGGATGCCATTTTTCTAGAAAACTTCCTCTGACTTGTCTTCCTTTCTGAGTTCACATTCTGTGTTCTTTATTCTTTTCACATGGATGAGTTTTTTTTAAAGATGTTCACATTTCTAGCCTTTACTCCTTAATCAATTTATTTGGCTCTTCACTAGTTCTACATTCTACCAAAATTTCTCTCAAAAAGAATAGCAGGATGTCATTAATCAAGAATAATAATGGTTTCCAAATTGACTTCACTCAACCTCTAGACACATATTCCTGACTAATGACTATATATACTCATATTTCAAAATATTAATTACATCTCCTTATTCTACACCTCTGTTTTCATGTATTAATAGTAATGTTAACATCTTCCTAGTCACCAAATGAGAAAACTTGGTGTCACCTTTGACTTCTCTCCTTCCCACTGTGCAACATCCAACTGATACCCAAATCCTGTTGTTTCTGTCTCAAAACCATCACTTTTATCAAATTTTCCACTTATGTCCTCTGACTCAAGAAATAATCAAATCTCTGTTTGTTTCAATCCACATATTAAAAAGCTACCAGAGTTTTCTTACTAGAAGCCAGGTCTGACTTTGCCATGCTGCTACTTAAAAACCCTTATTTGGTCACATGATCCCTTATGTATTCTTTTTGTCCCTATTATAACACTTTCTCATTGCATTTTATTGACTGGTTACTTATTCATAAATTTCTTCTACAAATAAGAGGGCACGATTGGATATGGCCCTAGTGGGCAGTCACTAGTTCAGATATATAGTAGATACCTAAATAAGTGTTTGATTGAAACCAATTATTGAATGAATAAATGCTTTTGCTACTTGCCTGAATTAATCATTATTCAATATAGGTAAGTGGAAATTTCTAAGTCTGAATTAATGGATAAGCAGCTAGTAGTAAGATGATTAAGTCCTTTAAAGATCAAAATTAACATTTATGAGGAATCTGATGATAAATTTCAAAAAGTCAAAATTCTTTACTGATACATTCATCTTTAAGGTACTGAGTACTGACTTCAGCAATAACAGAGAAAAATGTCAGAGGCAGAGTGAGAGGCAATGTATTATTTTGGTAAACAGTACAGCATCTAGGGACCTTGAGCCAGGCTGCCAGGTTTTGTCATTGAATAGCCATGCCTCGGTTTCCCCACATACAAAACAGGTGATAAAAATAGAAGTTGAGAGATAATAAACAAAAAATAGTAAATAGTAAAATAGTAAAAAAAAAAAAAAAAAAGAAATAGAAAAAAACTAAACTCAAGGCCAGGTGCAGTGCCTCATGCTTATAATTCCAGAGCTTTGGAAGGCCAAGGTGGGTAGATTGCTTAAGCCCAGGAGTTTGAAACTAGCCTGGGCAACATGGCAAAACCCCATCTCTACAAACAAACAAACAAAAATAGCTGGATTTGATGGTACATGCCTGCAGTTTCAGCTACGCAGGAGGCTGAGGTAAGAGGATTGCTTGAACACAGAATAGGGAGATTGCAGTGAGCCGAGATCATCTGACTGTACTCTGAGACAGTCTTGCTCTGTTGCCCAGGCCAAAGAAACAAAAATAATTTTCTTTTTTTGAAATGGAGTTTTGCTCGTTACCCAGGCTGGAGTGCAATGACATCATCTTGGCTCACTGCAACCTCCACCTCTGAGGTTCAAGAAAAAATTAAACTCAAAGGGTTTTCATGAGATGTAACAAACTGATAAATATTAGACACTGTGGTACCTGGCACAAGATAAGTGAAAACAGGTATCACTTATTATTTACTCTTTGCGGAATTTAACACTCTTACAAATATAGGTAATTACTAGGCACAAAAGAATGCATCTAGTCATTTCAACCCAAGAATACCCGGTAGCCTGGTCTAACACATAAGTACAATACCTAACTCTAAAAAGAGACTGTACCAGGCTCCAAATGAGTATGAATTATGTATACCTCAAATCTCCATATGCTAGGAATTATAAACACTAGTTTTTTCCTTCTTCCAGGGAGGGAAACAAGGATAAATGTTGCTAAACAATTGTCTATGATTATTGTTGGAAAAAGCAAACCAAATTGGTTGCAGATTAAACTTCCAATTTCTTTCCCTTTTTGATTTACTTTACCTCTTTCATCATAACGTAGTATATTTTGCTGCAAGAGATATAGTCATAGTATTTGGAATTTTTCCCACGGTGGTGTACCCATCTCTCAATTCAGCTTTTACTGAAGTGTAATGAGAGGCTGGTCCACAGCCATTCATTTACAGTGTCTGAGCGAAAACGACAGAGCACAAATTAGCCTCTCTTTAGTACACGCTGGTATGTCAGAATTCTGAACTAAAAAGGAACTTTTCATTTGGGCAGGTGAGCAAGGAAAGGGACTGAAACACAAGATCCTTGTGATTAGGGTATGTTCAACTGTAGAAAGTGCACAAAGGAAAGTTGATGAGCCAGCCCACCCCCCACTATCCACAACCATTTTCTCCATTCTGTTTCATGGAGTAATCAAAGGATATTCTGAGCCTCTCAAAATGCCATCAATCCTTATTGAGAGTAAAATAGAGCATCTCTGTCTCTCAAGCCTTTGCAGAAGTAATCATCATAGCAGGCTGCCCTGAGCAGGGCACTCTGGCAGACAAAGATGGATTTGTAAAATAAATAAATAAATACACACATACATAAATTAAATAACTTCCAGAAAATCTGAATAGAAAGTTGATGATAATGTGCCAATTCTATTATATAAAGGGTAAAGAGACTCACAATTGTCCTTTCTAGGTCTAGTACAGTAAAGAATAGGCTTCTTGATGAGATTTGCACAGTAATTTACAGCAGAGCTGCGAATCCTGTGGCAGTAATACTAAAAATTAACCATCTAAATGATTTAGATAAAACATTCATTAACATTCTCAATGTAAGGATCCTCTCCAGTTGTCCCTCCCTCCTCTTTGTGTCCCTTTCCAGCTCTGATTTTCCCCCTTAGCACTTTTTAACAAAGAGGGAATGAAGCCTATTTCGACTGTTCAAAAAGGCTTCTCATGCCAGCTGATAGTTGCTCAAGTGTAAAATAATTTCATAATGATCTCAAACATTCTTTAGCGCCAGACTCTCCTTAAACAAGCAGTGTTTCTAAGACATGCATTGTCTTAGTGTTGTAGAAACACGTTTGGCAGGAGCCAAGTCCACTGCTGATAAGAAGCCACATACAATGAGCACAAGAAGTTCTTTCAGGTGAATCTTTATTTAACAGATAGGTCATTCTGTCTGGAGCCAGAAGACCTGACACTCGTTTGGTATTTGCCAAGCTCTTGACCAAGTTACCAAGTTATTTGATAGGCCAAGAATTTAGTGTTCTGTATAATTGGGATTCTGGTGTGAAAATAAAATGCCACATATGCTAAAATGGTTTGTAAACTTTTAAGTACTGTTCAGCTATCACTTATTTTTCTGAATGTCACAAGAATAAAAGTGATTCACTGATTCTAGAATTATACTGCTTGTAGCAGACTCTGAGGATGTAAAGGGGTGAGGATATTTTTCAAGATACTGCTTTGTAGGCTAGAGTAAAACAAAAAAGACTTCATAAAATTTGTTTCCAATATTTAAACAAACCAGAAGTCTGTACCATCTCTTCTATCTTTTCATAAACTCCATTTGAATAATTATTAGGCTTATATTTTGTTTGATAACTATTGAGGATAATATATTATTCTTTTTTAGTTTTTTAAGCCAAATGAGGGGTGAAAGTTAAAAGCATGGATCAGTAAAAAACCTTATTTTTTACCGTGTAAACTGGAAGCCTCAGCAAAAAATATTTTGCCTCTCTGCTTCATTTTCTGCCTTTGTAAAATGGCAATAGTAATGCTTTTCATTTACCCTTGTTTATGAAGTTTAAGGGTAATAAATGTAAAAAAGCTCTGAGCAGAGCTTAACACATGAATATGTGATCAATAAATGGTACCTATATTTAGGTTTGTGTTTGTTATTTTTGAAACATTTGTTTAACTCGTAAGGATCATTTTATCTTCAAGCAGGTAATGACTAAGTCCCAATACAGACATTGTTCTCCCTGCTTTTTTGCTCTGATTTTGGCTCTATCAATTCCATTTGTTCCTCCTAATCATTAACTCTTGATTACAGGGAGTCTCACAGAGGCATAAATGGAGCAGGGGCTCTGGCTTCTCAATGTGCTCTCAGTAAGATCCTTTTAAAACAATTTATACTAAATCTCACTACACTTGAAGTCAAAAATCAAGATTTTCCTGGTTCCTCCCACCCCTAGTAAAAACTAATAGAGCAATAGAGGACTGAATACTAGACTTAGACTTTAGAAACTGAAGCATGGCTTCTCACATATCCCTTAGAAGCACAAGGACACTGGGCTACAGGTTTTATATTTTCCAGTTGATCAGTAAACACATATAGGATGAGAGGCTTTATAAACTAGGTCATTAAGGTCCCTTGCAACTCTGAAACTCTGTGAGTACACAGTTACTGATGCCTCCACCTCATATTATAACAGTGCATCTCAGTGGAGCAAATCAATTCACTCGGAGATCATCTATGCTAGGGCCAAGGACAAACCAAACTGGTTGCATTTCTATTCAGAGAAAATCTAGTGGAAACAAATGTCCAGAGAAGGACACACATGCTAGGGAAAAAGAAGGAAAAGCAAGTGCCAAAGGAGGGATATTAAATTATGTTGTCCATATTGTAAGGAGAGCCTGGTTTTCTGTGTGTAAATGGGAGTGTGGAACTTTATACACAATATATAATGTATTTGTTTTAAAAGTACATGTATATATACACACTGCCAATCCCTCCTCCTTCCCCAGCTTTGAGGTCAGTTCTAAAGGCTGCTGCTTCAGTTTGGGTGAGGAGTAAAATCGTTGTGATTTATCATGTTATGAGAAATATTTCACCTCTCTCACATGTGTAAACACACATTTATAAGTTTATAATACCAATGGTATTTAGTTTTACACACATGAAAGACGAGACTGTTTAAATATTGAAGAGAAAAGGAATAAGATTAACATTTATTACAAGAGAAAATGTCAAAAGGAATACAGGCAATTATTTAACAACAGAAAAAGCAAATTCCCTAAAGAATAAAGCAATGACTACAGAGGAATTCATACTGTACTATAACAAGGAGGTGTTATACAAAGTTCAAATCTATTGAAAGTGATTTGTATGAGACTTATAGATACAATTTGATAAATAACTAAAACTTACCTCTTTATTACTAAAGAAATTGTGGAAATAATTCAATTTTGTTTGTAATTCCTAAAGATAGGGCTACATGAAGAATTTAGAATCCGGAGCTGGTACTATAGAAGGCTTAACATTATGTTTAATAAGATATAATAACCCAATCCTATGAAAATTCTTAGGAAATCAGGGATAAATTAAAGAACAATAACAATTTGTAAAAGAATAGCATAACTAACCTAATATATCCATATTTAAGAAAATCATTGGTGGAGAAGGTGTTGCACAAAAAGGTCCCTTGATATTTTGCTATTTATAAATTAACTATTTGAAAGGTTTCTCAAATTAGTAGAAAATCAGAGAGGTCAGAACCATTTTTGATATCCCTGTAATTTCCTAGAGCTTGGAAGAACAAATGAATGCAATTTGACATTGTGTTCTTATTTAAAAACAACAGTCAACTCTATAAAACATAAGGAGAGAAGCTCTTTGTTAAAATATGCAAATTATCCATCCACACCTTTAAAGTCAAACAGAAAGCATCAACATGATCTATATTTTGAAAGAGATCAGTGTTGAGATAATGCTCGCAGCTCTGGGTAGTTTTGTGCGTGTGAGTTAGAGAAGAGTGGAAAATAAATTTCAATGACTGGTCAACTGGAATGACCAGTGCATTTCCTTGGCTAAATGTTCAAAAATCCTTCAACTGTTAGTGACAATAGGATTATATATCATTTGAAGAGAGACCTACTAAAACATGCATCATTCAAGTTTATTCCCTTGATGGAAATAGAAAGCTATACTGTACATAGATGAGGACCAAAAAATAAAAACTGGTGCCAAGAAATGATCGAGCACTGGAAATATCAATGTTATATTATATTTCATTTGGTACAATGTAAATATCATATGTAGAAATTAAGCCTACTTTCCAAAAAAAATTAGATATTGATTAGGGTAATATTATAGTAACTTCTGTGAAGTGATAAGGGCCTGAAATAGATTCATGACAACAGAAACAGAAGACAAGAATTTGAGAGCTGGTTTTCAGGAAGACCATCATAACACTGACAGAAAAAAAATAGGAAGAAAGTCCATCTCACCTCTTCTGATAAAAGTTCTCAAGCATGTACAATATAGAAATATTACAAAAAGTAGAAATTAAAAAGTAACAACACATTTCTTCACCTTTGTTTGCTTTTGTCTTTCTTCTGATCCATTTCAGATCTGCACCACTAAAACTATTTCTCTTCCAAGATAGAACAGCAGCCTCAACAAAGATACAGCTAAAATGGCTTTCTATAATCTCTTAAACTGATTTAGTTTTCTTTGTCTTTTTCCTACCATTCCTGGCATATCTCTCTCAGAATAATATCTCCTCAACTAGAATATTAACTCTTCAGTGGTAGGATCTGTCTTCCAACTCTGCATTCTCATTGCTCAACACCGTACCTAGCCTATAATAAACATTCAATGTATGTACTCATTTACTCTTGAATTATAAGAAATTGAACGATTTAAAAGATTCCTACTTAGGCCCAGTGCAGTGGCTCATGCCTGTAATCCTAGTGCTTTGGGAGGCTAAGAAGGGAGGATTGCTTGAGGCCTGGAGTTTGAGACCAGCTTGGGCAACAAAGTGAGATCATGTCTTTACAAAAAGAAATAAAAAAATAATTAACTGCACATAACAGCACACAATTGTAGTCTTAGTTATTCAGGAGGCTGAGGCAGAAGGATCACTTGAGCCCAGGAGGTAAAGACTACAGTGAACCATGATTGTGCCACTGCACTCTAGCCTGTCTACCCTGTGACAGAGGGAGTCCTGTCTTAAAAGAAAGATAAACACATTGGTACTAAAAAGACAGCCAAAACAAATAAGCAAAATCCCTCAAGCATCATGTCAAAGATACCATCTTGTCAAGCCAATATCCTGAGACTACAATTATTTATTATCAAGTAGCAGCCATTGTTAGAATTTATGTTGATCCTTGGTAAATTGCAACCACAGTAACCTTGTCATATCATCACAAAATTCTCTCACTATATCATTTAGCTATGAGATACTTCCTTAAATTGTATCCATAGGGTTTTCTCGTCTATGTTCAATCACAGAAGGAAAAAAAGTTATGCAGAGAGGTGGATGCAGGATTTTTTACTCCTTAGCTCAGATAATCTGGGTTCTTGACGACCAGGAAGAATTAGGCATGTGGACACACTGAAGGGTGAGGAGGGTAGAATTTATTAAGTGAAAAAGAAAGCTCTCAGCAAAAAGGGAGTCCTGCAAGCAGGTTTTCAGCCCCAAATTAAATACTAGGGCCACGAAACAGGAGTTGGAGGCCAGGGTCCTCTCCTGCATAAGGCACAAATTCCTGGTGGCTCCACCCGATACCCCTGTGCATGTGGGCAACCAGTCTACTGGAGGCATGCCCCCATGCAAGCTCCCTGATCTGCACAAAACATCTGGTGTAAACATTTGTGGGGGTTAGTTGGAGATTCTCTGGGAACCCTTCCTTATCTGCCTAGGCCTTTATCTACCTCATTCTTTCAGAGGCAAGCCAAAATGTTTTTGATCATTTTCTAATGAAATATTTCTTAGAAGAAAATACAGTGTAAATGCATGGGATATAATCATTATTTTGAAAAGTCATTGGGTGATAAGGTAATTTTAAAACATAAATGAGGTTAAAGCATCATCGAATTGGTTCTAGAATGTGAGATTTCTTTCAATTGAATTTGTTTTTTATCCAGATTACCATAAAGTGAATGAAAAGTGTTAGTTTCCATCAGTAGCAAGATATTTAATAGTAACTTGAAATAAGAACTCTCCCTCCTCCATCTCCTCTGTTACCTTAGAAATATAGTCTTCGTGTGGGACAACTGAAATCCAGACTCAATTTTTAGCTCTTTTTCTTATCATTTGTAAGTTATCTAAACTTTCCATTGCTCAATTTTTTTTTAACTCTTAAAATTGGACTGGCATTAGTAACTACCACCTAGGACTTTGTGAAATAAAAGTGAGATAGTTAATTTAAATCACTTAGCATTGTACTGGGATTACAGTGAGCATTCAGTAAGTTTTAGCTGATATTATTTTTATTTCATAAAGAGACATGGTTTTGATTTATTGAAATGCTAAGACAAACCCCATTGAAACTCACATTTTCAAATGTCATTATTGAGAATGACATCATTGTTTCTGCATTATCATTTTACTTGAACTTCTAGTTCATGCATCATAAGGAAACATACAGCAAAAAATAACAAATCTTATAGGAGAGACCAAAGATTTGCTCACATTTCTTTCTTTTATGCAGGGGTGGGGGCTAAATTTATAAAAATCTCATGGTTAATTACAGTGTGTGTGGTAACCTTATAAAAACATCCATATTAGAGTTGTGAAATCTAATCTGAGGGCACAGTAATACGGTGTAAAGGATATAGAATCACATTTTTTAGCAGTCAAGATATTCAACTTACATTCAATGATTTAGAAACTGATCAAATTTTTGAGATACCAAACTTCTTTATTTTTCTTCATTCTTCACTTCTGCTTATATTTTGTCTACTATTCAATTTATTTATATATCTATTCTGGGAGAAAGAGTTAAGAGGAGGAAAATGCTAATCTATTTAATAGGGTTACTTCTTAGCAGATAGGAAAAAAGTGAAAAAAAGTTTAAATTGTGATGATAAATCCATTGTGGGTTGCCCACTTCACTAATGTGGAGTAGCTGTAATTCCTCTGTTTTCCACTGGCTGAGATAATTAAGAGTTAGCTGATATGTTTTGACAGAAGTGGAGCACTTAATCTTAAAACTATTTCTCACAAAAGAGTGAATGGGCTTGCAATTGAAACTATGTCTTTCTCTATAAAAATACATGGAAGCTTTTACATTAAATTTTCTAATATCATTAAAGCTAAAATATCTTTAGCCACATCAGTTTATTCACTATTTTTATTCATTGTCATTTCATTTTATATACAATTTGTTATACTAAACAAATATAACTCTAGGTAACTCAAAAGACCAAACGTAGCCATTGTAACAACAACAACAACAAAAACCTATGGATAATTTTTAAATTATGCTGAACACTTAATTGAAAATATTAGGCAGAATGTGTTTAAATAAATATATCTAGAGAAAAGAAGGCACCAATGGAAACTAAATACAATAAACTGTATATACAAAGGAAAAAGGGCCTGACCATATGTAAAAATAGAAACAAACCTGGGAAACAAACTTCCTTATCTACAATAAACAGCCCACTAAACCAGCCTTTTGTAAATCAGATTTGCAAGAAGTCAGATTGCTATCTCTAGTAACAACCCAGGAAGCTAAACAATTACTTGTATAACAATCAGCTCCAAATGATCAGAATTGATTAATAACTGGCAGCTTTCCCAATTTTCGTCCTTGCTTCCAACTTTAGACCAACAGAAAAAGATCAAATATGCACCTCTAACCAATGACTTCTAGTTATCCTGCCTACAGCTTCCCCAGGCCAACAGTCTCTAATGAGGGCATATGTGAAGACTTCCCTTTAAAATTTTTTTCTGTACAGCTTTCCCACTCCTTTGCTGGCCTCAAGTCTCTGCCAAAATGCAAGTGATAGAGCTGACTTTCTCGCTACAGCAGTCTCTGAATAAATACTCTTTGCTTCTTTCATTTGGTTAAAATTAATTTATTTTCACACTGTTGGATCTATTCCAGGTCCATCAATGAGTAACATGCTTGCATACACTAAAAAGCTAATCTTCATAATATTCTGAGAAATTTTTAAATCGCCATTTTACAGATACAGAGCACTATTTGCAGAAGTTAAATGGCTTCTCATTTTCTCCTGTTTCTACATCAAGCTACAGTAAATGCTTTTGGTGTATGATTGTTTAAAAAAGATTTGAGGACAGGCATGGAGGCTCATACTTGTAATCACAGCACTTTGGGAGGCCAAGGTGGGAAGATCACTTAAGTTCTGGAATTCAAAGAACAACCTTGGCCATATAGGGAAACCCCATCTCTACAAAAAAATATAAAAAGTGGCTGGGCGGGGCGATGTACACCTGTGGTCCCAGCTACTGTGGAGGCAGAGATGTGAGGATCTCTTGAGCCTGGCATGTGGAGGTTGCAGTGAGCCAAGATCATACTACTGCATTCCAGCCTTGGTGACAGAGTGAGATCCTGTCTCAAAAAAAAAAATTATATCTAACAAACAATAGTAACAGCAGCTGTAATTAGATAAAAGTGTTTTCTAACATGAGTTAAATTTGTATCCATCAACTTTCTGGACAAATATAAACATTGCATTTTGAATTGATTCATTGCTTTCAAGTTGTAATTTATCAAAATGTATGTGGAATTTTACAAAATCAAAAGCACTATAAAATTCTTCTGTATTTGTTATTAGAACATATCAGCAGAAATAATTTGCTGGCCAAGCAGTAAGTGCATTAACAAGCTTTTCATAGATAGTGGGTAGAACACCTTATAAGAAAGTGTTATTATTTATGATATATTGACAAGGAAAAAGGTAAAAATGAAAATGGTGACTCTAAAAGTAGGGTAATATATATTTATTTACCTGGCCTTATAAATACTTTGCCATTTTTTAAAAAGTTAATTGCTTATTACTCACATAAGATAGGCACTATTGCATTTAGAAAATGAGGAAACAAAGTCATAGAGATATTTAGAACATTATCCAAAGTCTCTCAATTAGTGCACAGTGAAGTCTGTTTTCAAAATGCATTATTATTTTTTGGTTTCAAAGTCCATCACATATAGTCAAGAAACATTTGATCAAAATTCACTTTTAAGATATTTCATTAGCACATAATTTAGCCACAGAACTTAAATGAAAGTAATTTATTTTCTAATTTAGCCATGTTAGAAAGAAACGAACATGATATTTGCACATATTAGAAACTTCCATGAAAGTTACATAAAGCCAGACTGAAAAACATTAGGACAATATACATGACAAATAAAACTTTTTAAATGCCTGAACATAAAATTATATTTAAATACAATTTCTTTTCCAAGGACTGAAAAAATAAAAAAAATCTACAGGTAACTTTGTCTAATAATGTGGAATAAGTAATGATGACTAAAGGTCAAATAAGTCCTCCTGTGATTTCTACTTTGTCTCAATAATTCCATCTAGTTATCTCAAATCTTTATTAAGAATTTCTTGCATTGAAAATTATAAATTAACATGAACAAAAAGTTGAAATGTAAGAAGTCTTATAAAAAGATTTATAGCATTTCAATAAATAATTTTTTTTGAAATTTTACTGTTGTAACCAGAAGTTACGAATTTGCCACTTAAAATTATAAATACAAGGGGATATAATTTGATAATGTTGCAGTGTACAGAAGGGAAGATGAAGTGCCTCCTTTACATACCTTAAAAGCTTTCTTCCCTCTCAAGAATAAAAGACTGGTTATTCATTACCTATCCATTGATCTTATTTTTAAAACTTTTAGTTATCTACTCTCCATTGGGCATGTGATAAAATTTTCATTTTGGGCTACAATATTTTTTATAGAAAAGAAAAATTAATTGATGTCTCCATCTTTGTCTCTTTCCATATCAGATCTTCTAAGTGGAGATAGATGGGCATAAGCTGTAAGGCAGGTTTGAGATGCATTTTATAAGAAAACCACCTGGGAATTTCCCAAACAAGACAAGTCCCAGACTCTAATCACATCATGGAAATAACATGATTCAGTAACTCTGAAGCAAAACTACAGTGTAGTAGGCAGATCTCTAGCTTACATTATTCCTGTCTTCCACTGACTACTGCGTGACACCAGTCATATCACCTGACTTCTCTGTGGCAAGTTTCTTCATTTGAAAGAAGAGGATGATAATAATAGAACCTCAGGAAGTTTGTTTAACGATTAAGGAGGTTAACATATATGTGTTGAATAGTAAACACCAGGGGAATATTACTTATTACTGTCAATATGAAATAAAGCAAATTATTTTAGATAATGAGCAGTAAGTTGAAAATGTTCTTATGGCTATGGTCAAGAGAAATTGGATGCTGTTTGTTCTACTAGCTGTGATAATGTTCTTAGATAAAGAAGGAGACAAAGAGAAAAGAATTATCTTCTAGAAAAAGTTAAGCATCATGTTTATACCTTATCAATGAAAGACATTGATTACAGACATAAATTTACTACTTATTCATGCTCTGTAATGGTCAGTGAATACTGGATTACAGCACTTATTATGCTGTCCCTGTATCTATGTGATTTTTTCATTAAGGTGGACACTTCTTGAAAGCAGAGTTGTATCAAAATTCTTTGAGTCTTAAATGTATACTAATGCTTCACACACAGTGGTACTCAATATATGTTGAATGAATGATGAATGAATTTATAAAAGGAAAAAAATGCATGGATTTGACAGCTTTCAAAGAAACAATGGAATTCACATAGAGTATGTTTAACATTTAAAATGAAATATAGATTCTTTACAGAAGCTTCTTTCAAAACTTAAATCTACTTTTTAGAAATGATTCAGCAGCATTTTCGATATGATTAAGTTCAAAGGACTGCATAGTTTTCTGTGTTTCTACTTCAACTTGACAGAAAGCGATTTATACTTGTATTCTTAAGAAAGAAAAGTAGAAAGCCTACTTGGTAGGAATTTTCACTTATTTATATACACATATGGTTTTATTAGTTGGAATTTTTTTAAAGTTAAGATTTGTTTTTAAATTAAGATGAGGAAAATGTTTTTCTTCTGTAATCTTGAAGGTATTTCATTGCACATGTTGCATTGTTGAAGCTTGTCTTCCAAAATTATATACAGGAAGATTGGCACATCTTTTGTAAGTATGGTATATTTTTAATCTAGGGATCACATTGATTTGAGCTATATAATTATTTTGAAATGTTAGTGCTTATAACCTATTTACATGATTTTATATCTCAGAAATAACATAATAAGTGTATATACTTCCTTCTTACCCTATTTGAGTCAATTCTTGCTCTGGAAGTATAAATGGGAGGTGGGATGTTGAAAGCCTGAGGGACCAAGTACTCCTCAGCATCCATCATATCTTCTAAATCTTCTTCATCCAAGAGATTCTGAAAGAACTTGCTGTCATTTGGACTGGGAAGCTTCATACGATCATCACCCTAAAAGATTGCCCATCAGACACAAATATGACTTTTTCTTTTTTTTATCTCAAATATGTGGTCTCTGCAATTAATTTATGTAATATCAAAACAAATAATTGAAAAATTCATACACACATTTAAAAAAACAAGTCTTTAGCACAACACCAGCCATTAAGAAACCTACAACATGCTTAGATATGACAGGGTCAGATCAACAAATTTTATACTAGAATAATATGATAAATACCATTAAACAATAATAAAGCAAAATTCAAAAGTTGTTCTTAGGGAAGTAAAGTCAATTTCAGATCTGAAAATAATTGTTCATTGCCCAGATCATGTGTGGGTTGCAACTTTAAACAATAAAAGGTGATTAACTTATCAACCTTTATTTTATTTGGTTGGTTTGATGCTGTAGGATTATTAGGACTAATAGGGTCTATACTTTATTCTATAGCGTACTGGCTACTTTATCAAAGTAGTGGCATTCAAAACTCACAGTGCAACTGTCAAATAGAGTAAAGGTGTATGAAGCAGACACCAAAACCTTTGTTATGCTCTTTCTCACCTCATTTATTTCTTAAATATTTTTCCTATAACAATTTCAGTTTATGAAAACTAATTTTGGGGAAAAATAAATGGAAACTGGGGAAAAATAAATGGAAATAAGTATCTTTTAAAGCCTAGCTTTTATCTTTATGTCAGACTATTGATATGAAAATAAAGGCTACCTTGTTTTACTGAGGAAACATAATTCACTCTAGTCCAAGGCCCATTGTTTAGGTGAAAATAGAGAAATATATTATTTTTAAATTGTCCAGTCTTTTTCTAGTGTTAAATATAAAATATTCCTTTGGATGGTTGATGTGCATCAATTTATTTGAATTGAGTTATTGCTTGAATACTGCATATCTCTCCAAATAAAACATTTTAAAATATTTTTGGGAAATTAAATATTAATATACTGAATCTTTTGATTCAACATCTTCAAGCATGGGCAAGATTAAAACAAAAATCTGTTATTCTGAAAAATGAAAATTATGCTAATGAATATGACTTACACTTAATAAAATCAAAGTCTAAAATCAGTGTGTCAGGATTCAGACCTTTTTATGTATATGTATAATCATAATTATCTGTTCAATATCAGAGTCACTTGAATACTAAGGGAAGGTGCTAAAAGGTGGAGCTGATGTGAAGTAAAATTCTTTTTCATAAGTCATTTCACTCAATAATCTGCTTAAGTAATCAGTATGTTAGTGGCCATTTCCACAGTTCCAAAGTCCTGATATAATTCATATTTTGCAGTGAGTTTGCCATCGGCCTAGCCTTAAAGGCATAAGTCAAATGTACTAACCTGAATAACTAGGTATCTTTGAGGGTCTCGAGCCATCCTTGAAAATTCAGCAGCCAGTTCCTTAAATTTAGGTCTACTGTCAGCATCAATCATCCAACCTGGAAATTTACACAGTGAAAATGTCACTATATCCATAATTAGAAGTTGAAATATAAATTTTGTGCAAATATGAACAAAAGTTTGAAAAATGTTGTCTTAATCATAATCTGAAAAATAAAGCTAGTAAAAGAAACAACTCAGTGGGTAAGGCTTTATCAGTTTCTTTGTTGATACTCCTAACTAAATGTAATATACTGTAAAACAAAAGGTAACTGTTTTTCTCTGATGCATATAGATGAGGTGACTACAATATAAGTTATCATTTTGTATTAGGAGTGTCATGGGAGAAAAGATTTGGTTACAATGCTTACACTAGCACAAAGGGGAAAAAAGGAATTAAAAACAACTTTCTTGTGCTACATTTGTCCTGGTGGGGGGAGGAAAAAAAACTAATGTGAAGTGACTTACGGTAATGCCTGTTCAGCAATAGATATTAGCTTATCTTAGTACTAGTTTGTCTAGCATAAAAATACTATCAGCAATTTTCAAGGTATGTATTAGTATTTAGCTAGGAGTCTAGATAAAGTAGACTTTATCTCTACAGTCTCTATTAAGCTAATGAGATGGCAAGAATAAAGGTACAAAGCTTTCCTTGATTTTCTTGCCAAATGATCCTCTTCTTACTTATTAAAACCCCCCAAAAAAGGTAAAACTCTCTGTTAGGCAAAGTATTTCCTTGGTTTTACATAATTTCATCAGAGCTAAATTCTGATGAATTTAAATCATTTCTTATGCTACTTATAGGATTAAATTATATAAGGCATGCATGTTTTAAAACTTTCTTCCATAGATGTCTACCAAACAATATTTGACAGAATAAGGCTGTAAAGCTTGTTCCTTCCTTTTCTGGGAGTTCGGTTTTTATTTCCATTCTGGAAATTCTTTGGGTGTCATTTTATGTATCATTAATGTGATCTGCTTTGTTTCTCTCCAAACAAAGCTCAAATGCTTTGTATTCTATATGTGTTCATTTAAAAAAAATGCTTGGTAATGCCAAGATACTAATGAGAAAATAGGTGTTTCTGAAACTATTGAAGCCAAAAAAGGTTAAACACAGTTGAGGTATTGGTTTCTCTCCAACTAAATATTGAGTAAATAGAACTATGCTTAGTGAAAAGGGCATGCTGACCTGAACTGCAAAGAACATTTTTTATTTCCTCCCTCACTGTCAGAATGTATCACACATGTCATGAATATAAATCTGAGTAGACCTGGGTCCAAAGTCTCTTATTAATAAGATGCTTATTCACCTTCACCAGTTTGTTTCTTTGCTAACCCCATGTAAATCAGAAGGGGAAAACCTTAGATTATACAAGAGAGATTGCTGCATGTTAATCTCACTTAAATTAAGCCAGAAACTCCAGAGACTTCCGTAATTCTACTTAAATTAAGGATCTGAGCTTCAAAAATACATTTATAATACATATGTATCTGGGGCATAGGAAGAAAAAAGAAAAGAGTTTGATGTAAACAAATGATCAAATTGATAAAAGTAAACATTTATAATTTTTTTAGCTCACTGTAGATTCATTTCTTCCCACTTCGTCCTGCTAATCTGCTCTTGACTAAAACTGGTAGACCTGTTTCTATTAAATTAATTTTTAAAACTGTCAGCTTCAAGCTTTTTTCCTTTATGTTTAGATCATTCATGTAGCCTGATATTTTCCCATAAAGGTCACTAATGTTATTACTAACACTCATGTTAGTAATAACATTACTGTGTCTAATTACATCTCTTTACGAGAGGCAATTTGACTGTCATGGAGATTTGAGAGTAAAAGACTCATAATTTTGACTTTATAGCATGGAAGAATATTACTTTATATTAATAATAGTCACAACAGGAGTTTACATGTTCCCTTCATAATTGTTTTTGAACAGTTATTTTTTCAATACAGAGAAACATTACACAGATTAAATAGTCTGTGCTATCACTGTACTAAGAATGATGATGGTGATGTTAACATTATTTTGCAATCTTACATTTGACCATGACCATGTAAACGTCAATAGTGCAGATGGGAGGTTGAGGCAAACGTTCTCCTTTCTCTAATAAATCAGGGATTTCTCGAGTTGGAATTCCATCATAGGGTTTTCCTCCAAAGGTCATCAGTTCCCATATAGTAACTCCTACATTGGAGAAGAGATTCTTATGTAAGGACATTAACAACATATTTTAAACAAACCAGCAATATACCAGTGATAAAAAAATGTTCCTTATACATTAACCAAAAGACAGGTTTTTTTTTGTTTTGTTTTTTGGTTGTTTTTACAAAAAAACTCCACCAATTCCTACATCCATTATGAGAACCCCAATGTCTAAATCTTTGTGGGAGAGTCAATTTTCTTAAATGCCTAGAAGAGACAATTTACAGTGGATGTCACCATATAGAATCTGTTCCCCATTTCTAACTATAGGTAATATTAACGTTTGCTGATCCAAGTTATATTTCACTATACCATGTTACAATCCATAAAACGATTCATCTACTATATCTAAATATGTATTCAGTACCAATAAATATAATTGCAGGTAAAATGAGATATTGACTAATTTTGAGATTAGCATCTTTGCTATAGAAGGTTTCCAGAATAATTATGTTATGTTATAAAAAAGAATTGTGACCCTAACTCACACAAAGAAAACAACAGTTGAATAAAACAGATATATTTCTTTAGCATATATGAGAGCCTGAGTGAGGAATGTTCCATATGTAATAATATATAGTACATGTGAAGTAGGTATTAACAAAATTGAAGGGGATAAAAAGCAGTTTATTCTTTAGATAATAAAATGACTTTCTAGAATCACTAGACATTGATTTTCTCTGAAAAAGCAAATATCCTAAATGTTAACATGCAAACAGCCAGTTTTGATAATGATGGTTGATTATAGCAATAATACATACACTAAATATCTTTTTTATGATATAATGATCATATAGTCTAAAATATTTTTCTTAAGGATAAAGACTTTTAAGTTCAGAAATAGCTAGCTGGGCACAGTAGTGAATTCCGATTGATGTATATACACAGTCATCTTTTAATATAAAATCCATTAATTAGAGCTATGTTTTCTTTCCTACTGCCATCGTAATAAATTATTTACTCAGGCTGAAGTCTTTTTTAGTTTATTTCTTGATAATAGAATATTGACTATGACCTGATTATTTTGGTTAATATTTACATCTTAGGATTTTAGATATATTGTTAATATGAACGTAGTGACAATTTAATTGACTGTTATTAAATTTTTAATTTTGTATATTAAGGAGTAGCTCCTAAAACCTGTTATAAAAACTTTCTATAAGGCAGGCTGCAACAGGTTAAGTGGATGACTGTTCATCTCTAGAATATAGTCAGTCAGTCATAGAATATATATATTTATATTTTAGAATATATATATATATACACATACACACACATAATTTTTTTTTGAGACAGGGTCTCAATCTGTCACCTGGGCTGAAGTAAAGTGGCATGATCGCAGCTAACTGCAGCCTCAGCCTCCCCAGGCTCAGGTGACCTTTTCACGTCAGCCACCCTAGTAGCTGGGACTATAGGCAAGATCCACCATGCCTGGCTGATTTTTGTATTTCTTAGTAGATACAGGGTTTCACCATGTTACCCAGGCCGGTCTAAAAATCCTGGGTTCCAGCCATCTGCCCACCTCAGCCTCCCTAAATGCTGGGATTACAAGCACGAGACACCATGTCTGGCCTAGAATATATATTTAAGGAGAACATGTTATTAACTTAGGCAGCTATAGAAGATAGAGTGGGTACTCTCACATCTCTATTACAACTCCCAATACAAGCGAGATACAAAGCAACTATAAATCAAAATAACAGAAAATATAAAAAACTCTACTTCTGATAATAATCCAAGTATATCTTTGTAAAGGTGATGATAGGGTTAAACAAGGACGGTTTCATGTGAAAGAACAATATCAGGAAAGCTAAATCAAAACATCCTCAAATTTTACTTGCAATTCCATTATCTTAAGATGTATATCACAGTAAATGCTTATTTTTGTAAAAATGAAAATGCACCAAGTGGTAATTTTCCATAAAGGTGCACTGTAAACAAGATTATGCAACTTTCTCTGCCTTTCATGCCTTTTGCAATCAACTATGATATATTATAAAATTTTAAAAATGCTTTATGAATATGGGTTGATGACCTGGGCTGTGTTTCAAAACAGATTACTACCTATTTATTTATTTTTACTGAACAGTTCCCGGGATTTTTGCAACTCAACATGAAGAAAAATGTTATAGCCTGAGTAACAAGATTTTCCTCAAAAGACAAATTTTACTATTAAAAATATGACTGCTCTGCTAACATGATATATACTTTGAGCTAATTTAAATTTGCCTTCAGGAGATTGCCACATTTGATTCAGGGAATTGTAAGTAGAAAAAGAAGAAAAAGAAAAAAGTATATACATATATAAAATATATGATATATAAGATATACAAATCTGACATAATATATATTCTACAAAGCTATCTATATCATGTAACATATAAATGCTAATATAGATGCTAATCCATATCATATAATACATAAATCTATCATAGAATATATGTAATAGATGTCTTTTTGTCTATTCACTTCAAGTAAGTTTTGTCAAGCCTTTCCACTACGTTTTTCTATTATCTCAGACACACAACACTTTCTAAGCTGAGTAAAATAAACACATGAAGCTTTCAAGAAAATTGTAACATCTCATATGGCATACATATGTGGGAAGAATAACCCACTTGATTGAAATATCTTAAATACTTTTTTAAAGATAATTACTTCTTTCCTAGAGAAGAGGTATAAGTTCTTAAGTGACTGAATGTTTTATATCTTTTTTTCCAACAATGCAAAAAAAGATAAAACATTTAAGTTTGAGTAAAATAAATTGTACCATACGTTTAAATCTCACCATCACCTTTTAATTTAAGTGGGCATGATGCCTTTTAATTTGTAAGCAATACTAATTTTATATGATCTATTTAAACTTGGAAACATATTGACTCTTTGGTAATACTGGACTTAAATTGTAAGTAGCCAGACAGATGCTAAATAGTTCATCTTAACAATTAAGTTAAACTCAATAAAACAAATGTTCTAATTATAAATATCACTCTTTTCCAGTTCATATTATTCACTTTGTAACATTTCTGTTACTCCACAAGTAGTTTGTAAATTAAAATTAATGTTGCAATTAGAAGTCTTCTCTTTTACCATGTTCATTGCTCTCACTGCTGTCAGTAATTTTTCTTTTTTTGACAGTAATTTGTTTTCTACTATAGAACATAAATTCTCATATGCAAAAAAAACCCACAAAAACTTGGTTTTGTTTTTGTTTGGATATTTACTGTATTCAGAGTTATGTTTTCAAAAGTTGTTTAAAATTAACACTGTAAAATTATGTGAAATTGTCCATAAACTACAATTGGCCGAATTTTTTTCTGTCAAAATGATCGGGTAAGTTCCTACCAAACCAAAGCTTATAGAAAACACCTTAGCAGAGATATTAGTATATTATATTGTATAACAGAAATAACAGAAAAAGGCAGATAGCAATGCTAGTTTGTTGTTGTTCAATGAGTACACATGGACACAAGGAGGAGAAGATCACACTACAAGGGCCTGTCAAAGGGTGAGGGGAAAGGGGAGGGAGAGCATTAGGACAAATACCTAATGCACGTGGGGCTTAAAACCTAGATGACATGTTGATAGGTATATATGTGCCATGGTGGTTTCCTATGTAACAAACCTGCACATTCTGCACGTGTATCTCAGAACTTAAAGTAAAATAAATTAATGGAATATTTTGTTGTTATTTTTTCAATGAGAAAGCAAAGTTAACTCCTTTAGGCAATTAGGCTTATAAATAGGTATTTATCACATAACAAAATAATTTAGCTTAAGATATTTCACATGAATTTAACATATGTATTTTTGCCTTATAAACTTTAATTCACAAAGATGATTTATTTACCATAGCTCCAAACGTCACTCTGATGGGTAAATTTCCTGTAATGTATACACTCCAGAGCCATCCATTTAATTGGCATCTATAGAGAAGAAGTAAAAGTTTTATAATTACATTAAAAATTCATTTCTATATGTATTTCCTAAATGTGAGTCTCTGCGCTGGCCTTAATCATATTTTTCTATTGTGTGTATGTAGATATAACTATATAAGTTATATAACTATAAATATATTAATTTATAAAACTCACAAAATAATTAAAGATGTACTATACTTATTTATTTATTTTTGAGACAGGGTCTCCTTCTGTCACCCACGCTGGAGTGCAATAGCACAATCTCAGCTCACTGCAGTCTCTGCCTACTAGGCTCAAGTGATTCTCCTACCTTAGCCTCTGAGTAGCCGGGACCACAGGTGTGTACCACCATGCCTGGCTAATTTTTGCAATTTTTTTTACAGATAGGGTTTCATCATGTTGCCCAGGCTGGCCTAGAACTCCTGAGCTCAAGTGATCTGCCCGCTTTGACCTCTTAAAATTCCGGGATTACAGGCATAAGCCACCATGCCTGGTCATACTTACGTTTTTTTAAAAAAAGCTTTATAAACAATTAAAGATAAAAATAAGTAGGGATAACTTTCCATAGTTCTTAATTAATGTTCAGTAATTAAGTTGCTGGTAAATATGATGGACAATATCAAATCTAAATATCTACTACACATGCTTCTAAAAATGTGTTTACAATTTTTTCTCTAAAAATGAGATTTGTTATATTTTCAGTTGTCTCTCACCCTCAGACATATTTTGGGCCACCAGTACAATGGACTCTTTCTATACTTGCCCCTTCCCTTCTCCTCTCATATAATTTGGCCACTAAAATGCCTAAAATCATGAATTCCAAAGTTAGCCTTGCTTTGCTTTCCAACTTCAAATGACCTCTCTCATCTTGATTAGCCAGTATTGAAAATATGTACGATTTTCAAAATAGGAACTATATAAAAAAATGTGAGAGAATCAGCACAAATCTATCATCACTACAAGAAAAACAACTCAACCCACATATCCTGCTGATGATGGGTCAGCAGAATGAGTTTCAACTATGAAGGGCAGCATTATATAGCTGAGAATATAATTAGATTCTATGGAATAAAGATAAACACTTCTACTTTGCAGTTGAAAGCTTAAAACTAAATAGGCCTTTGAAATCATGAGGTTGGCTGCTCACCAAGGTGACACCAAGGTAACTCTGTGACAGAATCATGGTATTCAGTGAAAGGGAACAGAAGACACATTGAAAGTAATTTCCGTGTGGGCAAGGAGTTAGCAGACTTTATGGACTACAGACATTGTGTTAAAGAAGTAAGTTTAAATCACAGGTAGCTTGATAAAGACTTAATGGTTACCAACCATTTAAAGCTATAATGAATCTTGCTTTAGACAAATCTTACATCTCAAATCTTATGTTCTCAAGACAAGTGAAGTCAGGTGATTTATAGACTTCAAAGTCTGTGCAGTCTTACAGTGAATTTCAAAGCTGTGGTTTCAGACTACTGCAATTTAGTAGCAAACAGGCCAAATAGGCTAATAAAATCAAGGAAGAGCCAGGTAATTCCTCAACACTGAAGGTAGTTTAAAATATTTTTGTGTTACTTTGTCTTGTGATGAAGTCAAGGATTTGGAAACCGATCACTGCAAAATATTTATATTTTGATGGCCCATGATAAATAAGGCATATAATAAATATATTTATATGACATGAAAATAACTGGGTTTTTTGTTAGTGTGAGCTTAAAGGTCACCATAAGCTAAAATTGCACTTGCTTATTTTATTTGGTCTGCCTGATATTAGGTTTGTCAGGTGAAGCTAGAGGGCTCTCCCTATGAAGTCTAGTCCTAATAGATTGTCCAAGAAAGGCACGCTAAAGAGAGGGTTAATGAGGAAATACAAGATACGGGACTAAGGCATGGATTGAGACCTTATGTTGGGAAAAACAAGCAGGAACGCCATTGTCAGGCAGGGGCTGAGACTAGAGGGTCAGGAAAGGTAGACGAGGCAGTGGCTCTGTTCAGTGTTTTTTGTAGTACCTGAGTTTTTCTCTAAGAGAGAAGCTATGTTCTCTATAAGAGTCAGTGCTATGGGCTTTAGATCAATGGGACAATTTCTACAGCCATGCATTAAAGTTTAATTTCTAGAACCCATAAGGATACACCCAATTCCCATCACTGGACCTAACATGAAGGTCACATGGGTACAGACACACATCACCTTATTTTAGCTACTTTTGAGAAATTAAAGTTGGTAATATATGGTATATACGATATACACATACATATACATACCCTGGGCAGGAGAAAAGGCAAATGGTAGAACTAAGGTTTTATAATCTCCTAAGCCTCAGGCTTATTGGTTTCTTGTATAAAATATAAGGAGAGAAAAGGATATTATACTGTATTTTCAAGCAATACTGCTTTCAAAAAGATACCCACCTTTCCTCCGTCAGCATTGTACTCTTTTTCATCTCCTTCTAAGAGTCTGGCTAGTCCAAAATCTGTGATTTTCACATGGTTTGGAGATTTCACTAAGACATTGCGGGCTGCCAAATCCCGATGAACAAGCCGCCTTTCTTCCAGGTACATCATTCCCTGAAAAACATCAAGTTCCTTAATGACATAGTCTGTTAATGCCTAAGTTTTTCCTTTTGTCTAAAAAAGAAGTCTCTTAGCCTTCAGTTGGAAGTGCTAATTTTTTAAGTGAAGCCAGAATTCTAGAATATTTTCAAAATTAGAGAAAACCTGATTGTGGGGGAAAGCAAACCACAAATAGCTTTTGGTCTTTTCTCCCTAAAGTCCTATGAGACAAACAAATTACTTGCCCATGAGCTAAATGTTAGATCATTATTTTCCAAGCAACTTGATATCCTTTTGCAAACACGTTCGTTAGTGAGGTGTGCAGGTGTTGCAGTAGATAAGCTAACACATACTTGGATTGACCCACATATTGGTAATCATTTTCTTCTCAATAACTTCTGCTTCATGTCATTTTCCCCCTTCATATCCAAACAAATACCTCTATCCATAATTTTTAGAAATACTTCATTTGAGGTTTGATGGTGCCAAAATCGCCATCATAGATTCTATGGAGGCTGAATAATTATACTATTCTCCTTATACTATTATATTATTCTAAGAATTATACTATTCTTATTAATTATGCACAGAATGAAGTATATACTCTAGGAGTCTTAAAAACCTGTAATTTTTAAGAAGCCTTCTATGGTATCAGTAGTCATTATGAGAATCCAGAGTAAAATTACATAATTTGTAGTGACACTGAATAAGTCTTTAATATCCTTTTTAAAACATGCAGGGACATTAAAAATAAAATTTGCTACTGTTGAACAGCAAGAGGCATAGCTTGCTCTCCTCACAATACATGAACATAGCAATATATAACATGTTATATATTAATATCTCTACAAATTCAGAAAAAATGATCCATAGTAGTAGTAATTACTTCATTAATTATACTTCAGTAGCAGGTGAACTAAGAGTTGCTAAACATTATGTTTAACAAAAGAGTTTATGTAAAACTAAGGAAATAAACCTGAAGCCTAGATTAGAGTGAATATATTTTTATTGAAGAGTTAGGGGAAATTCTATATTTGATGATTTTAGTGGTAAAAAGGTCATCATTTAAAAATAGATTCGAATTTATTATAAAATGATTGAAGCATACTCTCATGCCAATTGCAAATAAATGCTGTTGGCAGTTAATATTACAACTGCAGGACTTTGAAGGATTAATGGTTTCTGATATCAAAACAAAAGCTGTGGAAAACAGACACATAAATCACACAGGTCAAAAAATTATGAACCGTATACCTGGTGTAGTGTAAAGAGAAGATTACCTCAAAAAGCATCATGAGCCAAGCTCCATATAAATGCACATTAAACACAACCAGTGGAGATACTGCCTGATATGGTCTAATCAGTCAACAGTTGGGTGACACTCTGAGTATTAGTGTTTTCTGAAATCAACTTACAACTGAGATTTATGGGACTTTTGCCCTCTCTCCTAAACAGTGCTTTGTGGTTGAGTAAATTAGAAATTCATAGAATAAAGTACATCTGAGAACGTATAGCCCTTAATGACTTCAAGGATCAAAAAAATAAGTAAATGCATTGCCTTTGAGATAAAGTATTTTCATGTCTCCCCAGATAATTCTATCCTTTAGAGAAATGTTCATGAAACATTCATTGTTCTCTTTCTCATCACCTTCATATCAGAACATGGGATATAAGTTGGCAACAGGTTAACATGTACTATGTGCTATTTGCAAGGCACTGAGAAGATAAAAAAGAGATAAGATCTGTACATTAAAGGAGAACAGAAGCTAATTAATAAAGTGGGCAGATAGGACTTGAATGGACTGATGTGATACATGCAAAGCATTTAAGAACTGTATTCTGAGTCCCTTATGTAGTATAGCTTAGCAAGTGACTAGGAGGAGAGACTTCAAAGCATTACTGAGGCCTAAGTAAGACTTGAATGATGTCTCACAGTTGGACAGAGTAAGGGTAAAACTGCAGGCAAAAAGAACAAGCACAGGGGCAGCAGTGCCATGGTGTACTTGGACAAAGATATACCATTCGTATTTCTAAAGCATAATTTATGAGGGCAGGACAGTGGCGAGCAGTGAACGTGAAAATAGAAGAGGCAGGGTCCAAGAAGGGTCCCTTATATGTCATGGGAAGGGACTTATACTTTTGTATTTCATGCAGTACACAATTAGGCAATGTGGAATTTGTTTTAAAAAGGAGAGTGAGATTATTGTTGGACTCTCAGAAACACCACTCTGGTGTCAGTACAGAGAACGGATTGGACACCGGTGTAGCTGAAGGCAGGAGCCATTGCCGCAATACAGAAGCAAGTTGATGGGAGTGTACAATAAAGGTCGCAAATTGTCAGTCCATGGGCTACATAGGTTTTTCAGATTTTTTTTTTCTTTAGTTCCCACACTGGGCATGGGTTACTCATTCTCTTTAGCTGATACCAACTGCACCCCAATGAGGGCAATTCGACCCCATTTTTCAAGATCCCACCAGAATTCCGCTTCCATCACTTACAACACTCGTCTGCTCCTACTAAACTGCTCCTAGTTTAGTTCAATTAAACTAGGCCAGAAGGAATGATATAAAGAGGATAATATCAAGGAATATTTATAAAATAAAATAATCATCCTTAGTATTTGTTTGAACAATGAAGAAGGAGAATACATAGAGAACAATTTGGTTTTTAGACTTTTGTAATTTAGGTGGATAATGATCCCTTGAACCACATATTCTAATAAAAATATCATTTTTATATTTCTTAAACATATGCAGGAAGAGTGAGATGTACTTTGCCAATAGGGAACTAAAGCACATTCACCAAGAAGTTTAAAACTCTGCTATGATCCAAATGGTTTTATGTCTTTCCTCAAATTTGTATGTTGAAATTTTAGCCCCTAAATTGATGGTATTAGGAGGTGGGGCCTTTGAAAAGTCATTAGGTCATAAGAGTAGAACCTCATGAATGATATTAGCACCCTTATAAAAGAGACCTCAAAGAGATCTGTTGCTTCTTCAGCCATGTGAGGTTATATAGTAGCTATGAACAACCAGGAATTAGGTCCTCCACTAGACACTAAATTTTCTGGCACCATCATATGGGACTTCCCAGCCTCCCAAACTATGAGAAATAAATTTCTATTTGCAGTATTTTGTTACAGCAGCCTGCACCGACTGACATTCTAATGACATAATCTACAACACAAAAAAAAACTTCAAAAACTCCCAAAGTTCTTTGAAATTCTATACACAAAGCTTCAGCAGGTGATAGACTATCCTGAAGCTAACCACTATTTGTCCAGAAAAGATATTTTCTTCAAAACAACGAGAACTCAATTTAAAGAAACTAGGTGACAATCTCTAGATAGTTTCCCTCACCCACCTGACCATCACTAAAAGCAATAAGAACAGAAGTATCTATATGTTACCAAACCATTAAAATAAATGTTTATGGTTGCTTTGTAACTATGAAACATCATTATACAGATGCATACTTTCAAATTATTACTACAGCCATTTTAGTCCTACTTTCCCACCTTGAGAGTGTTGAGTCACCTATGGATTGCTCAAAATAGCTTTCTCCACATCACAGTCATTAAATAGGATTTTCTTACTGGAAGATCTCATTTGAGTCACGCTCTCTGCTAGGTTCCTTCGAAATAACTCTCCAAATCAGACTGCAAACTAGAGACTGTTCTTATTTTGGTCACAGAGTGTGCAAGATGGTAGAGTGGGTATGAGTGTAAATTCTGTGGTCACAATTGGCTTTTTCAAACCCCAGCCCTGCCATGTTCTAGCCTTGTCACTCTGAGAAAGTTATTTAATCTCTGTCATCGCCTTCCTGCCTGCCTTATCTCTAAATGGGCATAATAGCACCTATCTGGCAGGTTGTTGAGGTAATTACCATATGCAAAGCACTTGAATAGCAATTGGCATATAGTAAGTGTAGAACATGAAAACTTTTATTATTGCTCCACAGATAGCTATAAACAATCCTAGAATGCACAAGAATTACTTATCCTCCTTAACTTTAATTGCCTGTTTCAGAAAATCTGAGAACCTCAGCTAATGTATCACAGTGGGTGTTTAATCAATGTTTGCAAATGGTGATACATATACTTATAACCTACCCATCGTGATTAATGTGTGAATACAATTTAAGAATTATCACTATTCAAAGTATTATCTTAACAATAATTCACCCAAGGATGCTGTCATGTAAGAAGAAAAAAAAATTAGGAGACATATTAAAAGATTTGGTGCCCTCTATAAATATATCACAGACTCGGGAATTTAGTGAAGATAAAGGTCACGAATAAAATAGATCTAAAAGGTTCAGTGCCGCAGAAGGTTTTCTATGGGTTAATAAGTAGATTTTCCATACCAAGGTAACTGTCACTTATCATACACCATGGGGGTAGTTTTTGAAAGAAGTGTTTTAGGGTCATTTTGTCTACTTCATGATCCAAATGCCACAAGTCTGATTTAATCCAAACTATTCAGAATTTTACCATTTTTTCATATCTTCTCTGTAATCCCTAGTAAGTTATGAGAGAATGCATACTTATTTCACATTTTGCTCATACTTCTTTAAAATGTGTAATCACAGTAAATACAAGCTGACTAGAGAAAGTCACATTTTATCCTTATTTTCAGAAATGAACTTAAATATAAAATCCAAGAAAAATTTTATTAGAATTGAATTTAACGTTTTAATTTCTGGCTAGAATCAATTCATGTAAACTGCTTTATGGAAAAGAACGAAGAATGACTTAATTTTAAAATACTGGTACTGACAAACACCTAGCCGTAACCTTATTTTCTATCTTACGATATGTGAGTCAAAACAATGTGGCAAAAAGCATTATTATTGTTTTAATTCAATGTGAAAATGTATTTTTTCCCAGCTGCCAGAAGCTAAAGGAAGTCAAGGGAGACTGGACTATTTCCGACAATAAATATTTGCTTCTCACATATTGGCCATGCGACAATTTCATCAAATACATGTGTGGAGCTAAAAATTTCAAACTGCAGTCAGCTCTCACAGGCATTAATCTCCAGCATTAATCTCTGGAGTTAGCAAGAGAACATTTTTTTTTCTGTTTTCATTCTAATAACCTGAAGCTTTCTTAATAACAGAAAGCTTCAGGAAACCTAACTTCAAATGAAAATATCTCCTTTTTTCTACCTTTCCTTCTAAAAGCAATTCTATCCCTGGGGAGAAAAGAATCCAACTATAATGCTTACTATGCTTAGGGCTAAAGATATAAGCATGTTCAAGGAAAGAAAGGGATCTTTTTGGATGAAGTAACTGATTTTATCCAAATAGTACATAAGGGGGCTCAGCAACGGAATCACCTGAGCAGTCTTTTTAACCAGCAGAAGCTGGTTCATGGCAGAGTGGAAAGAACACAGACCTGAGTGTTGTGGAATAGTAGTTTTGGACATACTGTGAACTCGGTTTATGACCACAGGTACTCATTTCACCTCTGCTATAAAAGTGAAGGATTGGCCTAAATGATCTCTGAGGTTACTGCTAGCTTTAAATTTTTATTCCATGATAGATGAAACTGTAAAATATATCTATCTGAAATATTAAATTGTGGGACAATAATAGACACAGTAAAGAGGTAGAGTAGATGTCCTCCTTCAAATATTTAGTGAGAGTCGTGAATATGTTTTAGTAAAAGTCATCTTAGTGCATCCTAAGTTTAAAATATAAGACTCCAAAAACCCTGGCTACTTGACTAGCTATGTGATTTTGGTTAATTTATAAATATTTATGTTTCACTTTATTTGTTAAATGGGGATAATAATAGTATCTACCCTGAAGGTTATCTTGAAGATTCGAAATATGGTTTAAAATTTGGAAAACACCCAAACATTTACTATTATAAGATACCATGTATTTTTAAAATAAATAAGCACAAATTCATCTTTTTAATTAAAAATATGGGGATCAGATCCAAGATGGCTGATTAGGAACAGCTCAGGACTGCAGCTCCCAGTGAAAGCACAGAGGGTGAGTGGACACCACATTTCAGACGGATTTTTATTGCCCACAGACTAGGAGATTCCCAGGTGGAGGAGCCCTATGGGTCACCAGCGCGGCTCTTTTGGCCGGCGTGGCTGTTTTGCCGGCGCCCCGGCGTGGCAGTTCTCCGTACAAAATACACTAGTCTGGGTCTCCCTTCTAGCTGGCAAGTGGAGCTTCGGGAAGGCAGAATCAATTGCCTATTCATCTGATTAAAAAGGGGTCTGAAACAGGGAGCCAGGCCAGGAGATTCCCAGGCAAAAAAGCGCCATGAATATCAGCGCCGCTGTTTCAGCCAGCGCAGTGGGTCGCCGCACGGGAAATAACACAGATCCCGGCGCCTTTTCATCAGGTGACTAGAACACCAGGGAGAGAGTTGATCCTTCAACAAAACAAAAAAGGCTCTGAGGCAGGGAGCCAGGTGATCAGGCTCAGCTGGTCCCACCCCCATTAAAAAAAAAAAAAACAGCAAATGGAAACGCTCAGGGTTGAGAGTTTCACAGCAAGCACAGCTGAACCCGGGACTGTCCAGCTTGGTGGGGGAGGGGCATCCGCCATTACCGAGGTACTCCACCACTACGGAGGCAGTCTGCCATTGCTGAGGCAGTTTGCCGTTACCAAGGCAACCTGCCATTGCCGAGGCAACCCACCATTACAGAGACTCCGCCATTACAGAGGTGAACCAACACTGCCAAGGCAGTTCTAACTACACCCATATAAACAGGACTGCAAGGAAGTTCACACGGCAGCTGGGCGGAGCCCAGAGCAGCCCAGCAAAGCCTAGGCAGTCAGACAGTGACTAGGCTGCCTCCTTGCTGGGCAGGGCATCCCTGAAAAAAAAAAAAAAAGACAGCAGCACAATGGAAACTCATAAATAAAGCCCTAACTCCCTGGGACAGAACACCTGGGAATTAAGAAGGGGTTTATGAGTCCTGCTGCAGCAGACTTAAACGTACCTGCCCAGCAGCTCTGAATGAACAACGGAGCT
>CAUYLG010024900.1:0-10384 GCA_963573385.1 Cacajao melanocephalus
GGCCTGGCTTGCTAGGTTGGGGAAGTTCTCCTGGATAATATCCTGAAGAGTGTTTTCCAGCTTGGATTCATTCTCTCTGTCACATTCAGGTATACCTATCAAACGTAGATTAGGTCTTTTCACATAATCCCATATTTCTTGGAGGCTTTGTTTATTTCTTTTCACTCATTTTTTCCTCTATTCTTGCCTTCTCATTTTATTTCATTGAGTTGATCTTCAATCTCTGATATCCTTTCTTCTGCTTGGTCAATTCAGCTATTTAATCTTGTATATGCTTCATGAAGTTCCCCTGCTGTGTTTTTCAGCTCCATCAAGTCATTTATATTCTTCTCTACACTGTTTATTCTAATTATTATCTCATCTAACCTTTTTTCTAGGTTGTTAATTTGTTTGCATTGGGTTAGCACATGTTCTTTTAGCTCTGAGAAGTTTGTTATTGCCCACCTTCTGAAGCCTGTTTCTGTCATTTCATCAGATTCATTCTACATCCATCTTTGATCCCTACATGGTAAGGAGTTTTGATCTTTTGGAGGAGGAGAGGCATTCTGATTTTTGGTGTTTTCATCCTTTTTGTGCTGGTTTCTTCTCATCTTAGTGGCTTTATCTACCTGTGGTCTTTGTATTGGTGACTTTTGGATGCGGTCTCTATGTGGACATTGTTTTTGTTGATGATGAAGTTATTTCTTTCTGTTTCTTAGTTTTCCTTCTAACAGTCAGGGTCCTCTGTGGCAGGATTTGTTGGAGGTCTGCTCCAGACCCTGCTTGCCTGGGGATCACCTGCGGGGGCTGCAGAACAGTAAGGGTTACTGCCGGTTTCTTCTTCTGTTATCTTCATCCGAGAAGGGTACCTTTCAGATGTCAGCCTAAGCTCTCCTTTATGAGGTGTCTCTTTGGGTATACGAGAGTCGGGGAGCTGCTTGAGGAGACAGTCTGTCCCTTATAGGAGCTCGAGTGCTGTTGGGAGCTCCATTGTTCTGTGCAGAGATGCTCAGCAGGCACTTTTAATTCTGCTGCAGTGGAACTCATAACCACCTCTTTTCCCAGGTGCTCTGTCCTAGGAAGGTTGACTTTATTTATAAGTTCCTGTCATGCTGCTGCCTTTTTTCATAGATGCCCTGCCCCACACAGAGTAGTCTAATCACAGTTTGCCAGCAAAGGTGTTGTTGAGCTGCTGCAGGCTCTGCCCAGCTGCTCTGTGAACCACCTCGGTAGTGGCGGACAGCCTCAGTAGTGGTGGTTGCCCTTCCCTGCTGTGAGCTGGACCTTCCTGGGTCCAGCAGTGTTTGCTGGGAAACTCTTAATCTAGAGCATTTCAGATTGCTTGTTTTGTGGGGGTGGTACTCTCTGAGCCAGATTGCCTGGCTCCCTGTCTCTGTTCCCTCCCTTTCAGTTGAATGGGTGGCTCTGTCTCTCAGGCATTCCAGGCACCAGTTGAAATGGCCATGCAGATTTGTGTGAGTTTCTGTGCACCAACCCAGCACTGACTGAAACTGCCATGCTGAAAACTCATGGCGCTTTTCGGCCCGGGAATCTCCTGGTCTGTGGGCAGTGAAAATTTGTTTGGAAATGTGGTGGGCACTCATCCTCTGCATTGTTCTTGCTGGGAACTGCACTCTGGAGCTGTTCCTATTTGGCCATCTTGGAACCTTTCCTCGGGGAAACCTCTTTTATTCTAACTGCTTCTAAAATGTGCTGAGATTCCAGACCACCTCTGCTTCTCATACCATGCACATTCATATCCACCTTGATAGTGTTTCTCATAGGCATTGATCAGACAATCACATGTAATTCGTTTAAGTTAAATCAACTATAAACTCTCAGATGATGGGACCTACATCTATCTATTTTGTTTCCCATTACATCACAGAATTGAATTCAGCAAGTGGCACATGGTGAAGGTATAGCCTCTTCCTTAAGAGGCTTCTCCTCCCCCAAAGACCAACATCCCGTCTGCTAATCTGACTTTTTATTAACAGGATGGTAGCAGTTATCTAGACAGTAAAGGATTCAGAATTCTAAACAATCCCTAGGTAGAGATAGTTTGCCCAAATCATAGGTAGCTCTACAAAGTTAGCTTCTTGGTCCTCAGCTTTAGACTTTGGTATGTTGGGTGGATTTTCTCCTGCTGTTTTGGGAAAGTGGTCAAGTAACCCATTTTTTATTTGTTTGTTTTGTTTTTGTTTTTTTTAATTCACTGGAATTATGTATTAACTACAAATTAAAACAATCACTAATTTTTTAAGGTTTCTCCAAAACCTCATTTTGTTATTCCAGCCATGTCAATGATTGCTATCCACAATCTAGGCTTTTTACATTTAAGCTCATAAGCTATCTTGTTGATACAGAGAGTGAGATAAATTATTATCTATCAAATGATTGTATTATTAAGGCATGTATTCCAAACCATTTCCAAATAATTGAAAAATTCTTAAAGCATCTAAACAGGTGTTTCTAATAAGATGATATGAATAGTTAGAGTTAACAGGAATTACTGGTCTAATGTTACTCCCGGAGTCTGGATGAACTACTCACCAATCTCAAACCTATCTAATTCCAAAAGTTCCTCACAAGCTCCACAATAGATAACAGTATTAGTCGAAGTTAGTTACTTTTCCATTTTCCATTTTTCTTTTACCACAGAAAGGACTACTAAGAGAAAGCCTCATATTTCTCAGTCCATGATTATTATTGTGCTCCTAGTATGGCACCTGATAACTAGCTTTTCAATCAGTGTTAGGAATTGAATATCATTGCTGAATTTGACCAGGAAGATAGACAAAGTCTCTACTTTTCATCCTGGAGTTTACTTTCTATTGGGGGAGTATATTTGTATATTTATTATTTTAATTTTGAATATGATATTATTTTTAAAAGAAAAAATAAATATCCATAAGAGCACATCGAAGGGACCTAACTTGGTGTGAGAGAAGGAATGATTTCCTGGTGATGGAACATTTAAGATGAGCCTCATGCCGCTCTCTAAAGAGGGAACTTGGAGAAACTTTTCTCTCCCTCTTTCAAAAATTACAGAGATCTAGGTTGGGAAGGAGTTTGGCCTATATGAAATGATCAGATGTGATGCCAACAGGATGAAAGAAAAGAGTATCACAGGAGAAATAGTCATGGGCTAAACCAAACAGTGACCCTAAGCCTTAATTTTCTCATCTGCAATATGGAGCTAATGATGATGGCTTACATATCTGATAAAATTGCCAGAAACCAGTGAAACTCTCCATTAAAAGGTATGCATAAAATTTAATTTTATATATAAAATGCTAAACAGCTACATTATATAATATCATATACATACACATGAGTTATATAATGTGAGAACAATGCATAATACAGCTATGCAAATACAAAATGCATCTATGTGAAGCCCATGCTCTCCATATATGGAATAATGAAACTCAAATTTTTCACTGGGAGAGACCCTGATAAAAGGAAACAATATTCATTCCATAACTTACAAGCTGGTACTATAACAAGATTTTTGAGCAGAGATTATTTCAGACCAATTTGAACTATTGAGTACATACCAATAAGAATGCCAGCATTCATTACATTTGGAGAGACAGATGGTCTGGACTGAGACAACCAATTAATGTAAAATGTGTTCTTTGTTGGCACTTACCACAAAGGAAGATCTTTTTTTGAAATACTTTCTTTTTAAAGTTTATTCTATTTTCAGACGAATCTGTCTTTATGTAGAAAGTTAAAGTACTTAAGGCATCTACGGGCAACAATTTACCTATTTTTTATGACATCTATAGAAAAACCTAAATCATATGAGTTATTGCTTTTTTTGATTTTAAAGAATGTAAAATAAGATACTCACTTGAAATATTTTGATGTTCCATTAATCATATTTTTCATCTGGTAGCAAAATATAAGGAAATTGCTTTTACAAAGTTTTTTCAATGAGGTCATTTCCTGCCGTCTTAAGAGACTTTCATTAAATTGTGTAGGTGTCAGTGGATGTAAAAATTACTCTGAATCATTTGCAGAAAAAAGAAAACACAAGTATACTCTTTATTTATGATACATATCCTTTAGGTCCTGGCCCTTTAGTCAAAGCACAGGAAACATTTTTATACGTGAAAATGTTCTGAAGAGATATTTGCCAAATGTTCTATTATTCAAGAGTTATTGATGCTCAAGTTCACACAGACCATGTCACTTTACCCCTTTCCCAGGTCAAAGCCCATGCAAAGAAAAACATGTCTGCCTGCAATGATAAATGATGGTTAGGAGGTAGAGTTAGGGCATTATTTTGGTATCATGTATTGTACATTAGACCATGAAAGCTAGAGTTCAGAGATCATGCATTATGTTCTGAGCCAAGTGAAATGAAAAACAAATATTTTGAAATGTGGAAAGCAAATATGACAACTTATTTTCATACAGCTTATCAATTTTTAAATGTTTTATTTTCTGTATATTTCATAATATACAGAATATATTAGTGAATAAGTCCTTATATATTATTTGCAAATAAAATGCATAAATTGGTGATACATGCTTACCAATTTTACTGATGAGTACCTGCTAAAACTGTTTAGATTATTACTTATCTTGGCAACGGTGAACCAATCAAGTACATGAAACCTGAAATATTGCTTTCAGAAAATTTAAAAAAAAGAGTCAAGAGAAGAGGAAAGGAAAGAAGAGGAAGGAATAATCACAATGCATATCACATATAAATATATGCACATAGGTTAATAAAATTTTCATGTATACAGAAATAATCAATGGACTTTTAGCATATGAACTTCATAGACTTGAAGAAAGGTACTCTTTAAAGCAAGACAAAGTCAGCTTGGTTTTACCCCTAGAAGTGACATGGGCACTTGTTAAAAGTCATCTATGCCTCTGGTTTCATTGTTTTGTGACCTATTATGGTTTTGTTTCTGCAGGATTTTATAGTTGTTAATGTGCAATACTAGAATATTATGTCTCAGAAATACAAGAGATGTGAGAATGTAAAAAGTGCTAATAAGAGTAGTGTTGAATTATTACAGAAGTAAAGGTAGAAATGTAGGTGATTAATGCAATAATTAACTCCAAATAATGTTATTAATTTTATCTATGATTATGGAACAAACTTCTCAACAGAAAAACAATTGATGGAGGAAAAGAAATTTATACAGAATATGAATAGTCCTATGCTTAAGTTGTAAAAAAAAGTAATATTTCTGGGAAGTAGAATCTTTTTCTTTTCATTTTCTGATTTCAGAAATTATCAGTGTACACATATTTATGGACAACATTGAAAAACAGGGTGCATTCAGAGCATGCAGTTTTAAGAAAATATAAGTGTCACGACCAGAACATGAAATCATAATTCAAATGAAAACCAATCTGTCTGATTCCAAAGTCTGGCACTAACAAGCTGTTAGACATGAAGAAACTACTTAAACTCTCTGGACCATTATCCACTATATGAGAATAATAAGGCCCAGTTAAGAGTACTTCAAATGACTCATGTAGAGTCCCTATTTTGTAGCATAAGGGAGTCTTGAGCAAATGAAAATTTTTATTGAAAAAGTGTCTTCTAATCTCTAATCATAACAATCAATCACCATAATAAAAGTATTAGGCAGAGAGATATTTCACTATGTCTCACACTTAATAAGGCACAGAATTATTGTTACCTCTTTTGCCTCCTAGTAATTTATTCCATTAATTTTAATAGAAAATGCAGAGGAAACTCTTTTATAAGGAAAAAAGAGGGCAGTTATTATGCATTTGCTTATTCTTTTAATTTTTTAAAGAATTTTTGTGGACACATAGTAGGTGTATATATTTATAGGATCCATGATATATTTTGATACGGGCATACCATGCTTGATAATCACAACACAATCCAATTATATTATTTTAATTATTTTTAAATATATAATAAATTATTGGTTACTGTAATCATCCTGTTGTGCTATGAAACACTAGATTTTATTCATCCTATGTAATTACATTTTTGTACCATTAACCATACCTATTCCCCTCCCCTAACCCAATACACTCCCCAGCAGTGAGAAAAAAAAATCTTTCCCCAGTCTGATGTCCTAGAGAGACTGATTCCCCAATGTTTTATTTTAGTAATTTCATAGTTTTGTTCTTAGACTTGGGTTTTAATCAATTTTGGTTTTGTTTTTTTTTTTTGAGATGGAGTCTTGGTTTGCCACCTAGCTGGGAATGCAGTGGTGCAATCTCACCTCACTTCTGCCTACATGGTTCAAGCGCTTCTCTTGCCTCAGCCTCCTGAGTAGCTGGATTACAGGCACTCTCCACCATGCCTGGCTGATTTTTGTAATTTTAGTAGATATGGGGTTTTACCATGTTGGCCAGGCTGATCTCGAACTCCTGACCTCAGGTGATCCACTGTCCTTGGCCTCCCAAAGTGCTGGGATTACAGGCATGAGCCACTGGCACCACCAATTTGATTTCTTATATGGCTAGAGATAGGAGTCCAGTTTCATTCTTCTGCATATTAATATCCAGTTTCCTCAGCATCAGTTCTTGAAGAGACTGTCCTTTCTCCAATGTATGACCTTGGCACATGATATGGTTTTTCTGTGTCCCCACTCAAATCTTATCTTGAAGTGTAGTTCCCATAATCTCCATGTATGGTGGGAGAGACACGGTGCGATGTAATTGAATCATGGGGATGGTTTCTGTCATGCTATTCTAGTGATAGTGGGTAAGTTCTCAGGAGATCTAATGGTAAAATAAGGGTCTTACCCCTTCATTTAGCTCTCATTCTTCTCCTTCCTGCCACCATGTAAAGACAGATGTCTTTGCTTGCCCTTCCACCATGATTGTAATTTCTTGAGGCCTCCCCAGACCTGGGAAACTGTGAGTTCATTAAACCCCTTTCCTTTATAATATACCCAGTCTTGGTCAGTTCTTTATAGCAGTCTGAGAATGGACTAACACAGCACCCTTAACTGGAGAAAAAATACTTTAAACTTCATATGGTACTAGAAGAGAGCCCACATAGCCAAGACAATTCTAAGCAAAAAGAACAAGGCTGGACGCATCATGCTACTTGACTTCAAACAATACTACAAGGCCATAGTAATCAAAACAGCCTGGTGCTGGTACCAAAACAAAAATACAGACCAGTGGAACAGAACAGAGGCCTCAGAAGAAATGCCACACATCTACGGCCATCTGATTTTTGACAAACCAGACAAAAACAAGCACTGGGGAAAGGATTCCCTGTTTAATAAATGGTGTTGGGAAAACTGGCTAGCCATGTGCAGAAAGCAGAATCTGGACACCTTCCTGACACGTTACACTAAAATTAACTCCAGATGGATTGAGATTTAAACATAAGACCTAACACCGTAAAACCCTAGAAGAAAACCTAGGGAATACCATTCAGAACATAGGCATAGGCAAGGACCCTGTGACTAAAACACCAAAAGCAATGGCAACAAAAGCCAAAATAGACAAATGGGATCTAATTAAACTTAACAGTTTCTGCACAGCAAGAGAAACAATTATTAGAGTGAACCAACAAAATGGGAAAAAATTTTTGCAATCTACCCATCTGACAAAGGGCTAATATCCAGAATCTACAAAGAACTAAAGCAGATTTACAAGAAACAAACAAACACACCCATTCAAAAGTGGACAAAGGAAATGAACAGACACTTTCCAAAAGAAGACATTTATGAGGCCAACAAACATATAAAAAAATGCTCATCATCACTGGTCATTAGAGCAATGCAAATCAAAACCACATTGAGATACCATCTCCTGCCAGTTAGAGTGGAAATCATGAAAAAATCTGGAGGCAACAGATGCTGGAAAGGATGTGGAGAAAATGGAACACTTTTACACTGTTGGTGGGAGTGTAAATTAGTTCAATCATTATGGCAGACAGTGTAGTGATTCTTCAAAAATCTAGAAATAAAAATTCCATTTGACCCAGCAATCCCATTACTGGGTATATAACCAAAGGATTATAAATAGTTCTATTATAAAGACACATGCACAGACTGCACAAAGAAAATGTGGCACATGTACACCATGGAATACTATGCAGCCATAAAAAATGAGTTTGTGTCCTTTGTATTGACATGGATGAATCTGGAAACCATCATTCTCAGCAAACTGACACAAGAACAGACAACCAAACACGGCATGTTCTCACTCATAGGCGGGTGTTGAACAATGAGAACACATGGGTATAGAGAGGGGAACATCACACACTGGAGTCTGTTGGGGGGTCGTGGGGTTAGGGGAGGGACAGCAGGGGGTGGGGATGTTGGAAGAAATGCCTGATGTAGGTGATGGAGGGGATGGAGACAGCAAACCACCATGGCATGTGTATACCTATGTAACAATCCTGTGCGATCTGCACATGTACCCCAGAACTTAAAGTACAATAAAAAAATTTAAAAAATGAGTTCACTGTAAAGGTATGGATTGTTTTCTGGGTTGTCTGTTCTGTTCCACTGGCCATGTGTCTGTATGTAAACACATACATGTGTTTGTATGCCGGTAACATACTATTTTGGTTACTATAGCTCCATAGTGTGATTTAAAGTCAGGTAACGTGATTCCTCCAGTTTTATTCTTTTTCCTTAGGACAGTTTTGGCTATTGTGGGTCTATTCTCATTTCAGAATATAAACTTAAAGGATTGTTTAATTTTATATTGAAACTTTAGGATTGTTTTATCTTTCTGCGAAGAATGTCATTGATTTGGGTACTATGAACATTTTAATAATATTGACTCTTCCAATCCATAAACATGGAACATCTTTCAATTTTTAGTGTCCAGTTAAATTTCTTTCACCAGTGTTTTATAGCTTTCATTTCAGAGTTCTTTCATTTCTTTGGTTAAATTTATTCCTAGGTATTGAATTTTATTTGTAACTATTATAAATCGAATTAATTTCCTGGTTTCTTTTTCAGATTGTTTGCTATAGGCATTCAGAAATGCTACTGATTTTTGTATGTTGATTTTGTATCCTGCAACTTTACTGAATTTGTTTATCAGTTCTAGTAACTTTTTGGTTTTGTCTTTAGGTTTTTCCAAATATAAGATCTTATCTGCATACAAGGAAAATTTGACTTCTTCCTTTCCGATTTGGATGGCTTTCATTTCTTTCTATTTTCTGATTGTTCTAGTTAGGACTTTCAGCAGTATGTTGAATAACAGTGATGAAAATGAGAGTCTTTGTCATGTTCCAGATCTTAGAGAAAAGGCTTTTAGTTTTGCCTCATTCAGTATGATACCAGCCATGGGTCTGCTCTGTATAGCTTTTATTGTGTTGAGGTATGTTCCTTTTATACCCAGTTTTTCAAGGTTTTATTCTCACTATGAAGAGATGTTTAATTTTATCAAAGGCTTTGTCAGCATCAATTGATATAATCATATGGTTTTTGTTCTCCATTCTGTCTATATGTGTCACACTGATTGTGTATGTTGAACTATCCTTGCATCCCTGAGGTAAATCCCACTTGGTCATGATAAATGACCTTTTTAATATGTTGTTACATTTGGTTTGCTAGTATTTGGTTGAGGAATTTTGCATCAATGTTTATCAGGGATATTTGCCTATAGTTTTATTTTTTTGATTTGTCTTTGTCAAATGTTGGTATTAGGGTAATACTGGCCTCACAGAATGAGTTTAGAAGCATTCCATTGTCCTCCATTTTTTGAAATAGTTTGGGTAGGATTGGTATTTGTTTTCCTTTAAATGTTTGGTAAAATTCACCAGTGAAGCCCTCGGGTCCGAGCCTTTTCTTTACTGGGATGCTTTTTGTTATGGCTTTGATCTTGTTAATTGTTGTTGGTTTTCTCAGTTTTTATATTTCTTTATGACTCAATCTTGGTTGGTTGTATGTGTCTAAAAATGAACCCATTTCTTTTAGTTTTCCAATTTATAGGCATATAGTTGCTCACTCTAATGATTCTTTGAATTTCTGCAATATTGATCGTAATGTCTCCTTTTTTATATCCAATTTTACTCATTTGGTCTCTTTTTTTCTTCTTGGTCTGGCTAAAAGTTTGTCAGTTTCATCTTTTCAGAAACAATTTTTAATTTTGTTGATCTTCTGTATTATTTTCTTTATTTCTATTTCATTTATTTCTGCTATAATCTTTATAATCACTTTTTTCTATCAATTCTGGGTTTTGTTTCCTCTTGTTTTTCTGTTTCTTTAAGATTCATAATGCATCTTTTTTTTATTTTTTTATTTTTTATTTTTTTTTTGAAAGAAAGTAAAAGAGAGGAAAGAAAGTGAGAGTGAAAGAAAGAAAAAAAAGAATGTAAGAGAGAAAGAAAGAGGAAGAGAAAGAGGGAGAGAGAACGGGATTCTTGTTCACTCGCCCACAATAATAGTGGGAGACTTTAACATTATGCTGT
>CAUYLG010024901.1:0-35037 GCA_963573385.1 Cacajao melanocephalus
ACCCTCTGCTGTCCCTCCTCTCCCCTCCACTCTACTCCCCCCCGACCTAGTGCAGTGAGTGTCGTTCTCTTCCCTGTGCTCAAGTGTTCTCATTGTTCATCACCCGCCTATGAGTGAAAACATGCGGTGTTTGGTTTTCTGTTCTTATATCAGTTTGCTGAGAATGATGGTTTCTAGATTCATCCATCACACGACAAAGGACATGAACTCATCCGTTTTTATGGCTGCATAGTATTCTATGGTGTATATGTGCCACATTTTCTTTGTCCAGTCTATCATTGATGGGCATTTGGGTTGGTTCCAGTTCTTTGCTATCATAAACAGTGCTGCAACGAACATACATGTGTGTGTGTCTTTATAACAGAACGATTTATAATCCTTTGGGTATATACCCAGTAATGGGATTGCTGGGTCAAATGGAATTTCTTCTAGATCCTTGAGGAATCACCACACTGTCTTCCACAATGGTTGAACTAATTTATACTCCCACCAACATTGTAAAAGTGTTCCTATTTCTCCACATCCTCTCCAGCATCTGTTGTCTCCAAATTTTTAAATGATCATCATTCTAACTAGCATGAGATGGTATCTCAATGTAGTTTTGATTTGCATTTCTCTAATGACCAGTGATGATGAGCATTTTTTCATATGTTTGCTGGCTGCATATATGTTGAAAAGTTTCTGTTCATATCCTTCACCCACTTTTGAATGGGTTTGTTTGTTTTTTTTCTTGTAAATCTGCTTTAGTTCTTTGTAGATTCTGGATATTAGCCCTTTGTCAGATGGGTAGACTGCAAAAATTTTTTACCATTCTGTTGGTTGCCGGTTCACTCTAATGATAGTTTCTTTTGCCATGCAGAAGCTCTGGAGTTTAATTAGATCCCATTTGTCTATTTTGGCTTTTGTTGCCAATGGTTTTGGTGTTTTAGTCATGAAGTCCTTGCCTATGCCTATGTCCTGAATGGTTTTGTCTAGGTTTTCTTCTAGGGTTTTATGGTGTTAGGCCTTATGTTCAAATCTTTAATCCATCTTGAGTTAATTTTTGTATAAGGTGTAAGGAAGGGGTCCAGTTTTAGCGTCCTGCATATGGCTAGTCAGTTTTCCCAGCACCATTTATTAAACACGGAATCCTTTCCTCATTGCTTGTTTTTGTCAGGTTGTCAAAGATCAGATGGTTGTAGATGTGGGGCCTTGTTTCCGAGGCCTCTGTTCTGTTCCATTGGTCTTTATCTCTGTTTTTTTACCAGTACCATGCTGTTTTGATTACTCTAGCCTTGTTGTATAGTTTGAAGTCAGGTAGCATGATGCCTCCAGCTTTGTTCTTTTTGCTTAGGATTGTCGTGGCTATGCAGACTCTCTTTTGGTTCCATGTGAAGTTTAAAGTGGTTTTTTTCAGTTCTGTGAGGAAGGTTAGTGGTCGCTTGATGGGGATAGCATTGAATTTATAAATTACTTTGGGCAGCGTGGCCATTTTCACAGTATCGATTCTTTCTAAACATGAGCTTGGAATGTTTTTCCATCTGTTTGTGTCCTCTCTTATTTCCTTGAACAGTGGTTTGTAGTTCTCCTTGAAGAGGTCCTTCACATCCTTTGTTAGCTGTATTCCTAGGTATTTTATTCTCTTTGTAGCAATTGTGAATGGCAGTTCGTTCTTGATTTCGCTCTCTTTAAGTCTATTATTGGTGTTTAGGAATGCTTGTGATTCCTGCACATTGATTTTGTATCCTGAGACTTTGCTGAAGTTGCTTATCAGCTTGAGGAGGTTTTGGGCTGAGACAGTGGGGTCTTCTAAATATACGATCATGTCGTCTGCAAATAGGGACAATTTGACTTCTTCTTTTCCTAATTGAATACCCTTTATTTCTTTTTCTTGCCTGATTGCTCTTGTTAGAACTTCCAATGCTATATTGAATAGGAGTGATGAGAGAGGGCATCCTTGTCTAGTGCCAGATTTTAAAGGGAATGCGTCTAGTTTTTGCCCATTCATTATGATATTGGCTATGGGTTTCTTGTAAATAGCTTTTATTATTTTGAGATATGTTCCATCAATACCTAGTTGATTGAGAGTTTTTAGCATAAAGGGCTGTTGAATTTTGTCAAAGGCCTTCTCTGCATCTATTGAGGTAATCATGTGGTTTTTGTCTTTGGTTCTGTTTATGTGATGGATTATGTTTATAGATTTGGTATGTTGAATCAGCCTTGCATCCCTGGGATGAAGCCTACTTGATCGTGGTGGATAAGCTTTTTGACGTGCTGTTAGATTCGGTTTACCAGTATTTTATTGAAGATTTTTGCATCTATGTTCATCATGGATATTGGCCTGCAGTTTTCTTTTTTAGTTGTATCTCTGCCAGGTTTTAGTATCAGGATGATGTTGGTCTCATATAAAGACCATAACTCAGTACTTTCTAATCTTTTTTTTCGTGATCACACACTGTTCCTTCCTTGCCCCCAAAGGAGCCTTTTTAGATATTTTCCCCATGAAATAAAAATGCTGCAGATATACTACATATCTGTTTGCCTATTGCGTATACATCTGTGTTTTGTTCATTAAAAGAGTAACTGTTTTTTTGCTACCCAAGAACAAATTATTAACCCTTTGGGGGTAACACTGCTCCTTTCGACAATGCAACTCATGCTTTTACTAGTAACACCGTGTGTAGCTCATAATCAAGCACTGGAATCTGTTTCATTCTGCATTATTACAAAGAATAATAGTATACAGCATGTGCATATGGATCCATGTTGTGAAGTCCTTACTACAATGATCCAATGAAGCAGGGCTGAGGCTGGTTAAGCTTAGGGCCCAAGATCAAACAGTTATTTCAAATTAGGTCCCTCTCTTATCCCATTTCAGAACACATCTATCATGATCTACAGTTACAGGTTGTAATATGAAACAAGTCATGCTGTTAAAATGTAAGTCAGGCCATATTGCTCTGTGCCCAAACCCCTGCAATGGCTTCCTGTTTACCTCAGTGAAAGCCAAAGTCCTTATAATGGCCCACATGGCCCTACATAATCCACACTTACTCTCTTATACCTGTTTTTCTCCCCTTGCTGACCCAGCTCCAGGCAACTGAACCTTGTTTCTGTGCCTGGAACCCTCCTGGATACTCCCATATTAGACTCTTTACATTGGCTATTCTCTCTGCCAGAATACACTTTCCCTGGGTATTTGCATAGTCAATTCCACCAACTCCTGTAACATTTTGCTTTTATGTCCCCTTCTCAATGAGGCTACACTGACTGTCCTTTTTCAAATGACAACCCATCCCAAATCCTATCTTAATCCCTGTCCCCCCCCTTTCATAATACCTATCACCCTCTAATAAGATATATACATAACTTATTTATTATGTCTAGAGGCTTCTTTTTCTCTATCTTCTCCTACTAGAATGTAAACTCTTAATGGGCACAAATCTCTGTGTACTTTTTCATCATTATCTCAAGTGCCTAGAACAGTGCCTGGTACATATTATATACTTGATATGTATTTGTTGAATGAAATTTTTTTTTATTGTGGACATATTTATTCTTCATTGGATACTTACATTTCATGAAAACAAGGCCCATGCCTATTTTTCTCATTGCTGTATAGCTAAAGTCTAGCAGATATCTGATACCTAATAGGTGCCTATTAAATATTTGTTGGATAAATAACATGAATATCTAGTATTCATGTCCTTTTACTCCTGGCTCAGTTTTCTTTCTGTGTTATCTGTAGTAGTGCTATCTCCCTACCATATTGTACTAAATTGTAAACCCCTGCAGGGATAACTTTGGGGCCAATCTCTGGTCTTCTGTTTTGCATGTACAAAGATGCAATTTGGTTAGTTCACTTAGAGTTTATTAAATATTATAGAACTGGGTTGCTTTAACTAAACTCAAAACATCAGCTTAAAAACTGAAAGGTGGCCAGGTGCCAATCTAAAAATCATCAAGCCATAGACTTTTAGAAAAGAAAGAGGTAGTGAGGTCATACCTTGCAAGTCCTGGAATGATTGGTTTGGCCTTGGCTATCTTTGGTACATCTGTGACTTAAAACATGACACTCTGATCTGAGATGGCTAAGTTAGCCATGAAGAGAAGAAAACAGTTACAGATGGGGGAGAAACTAGTGAGTTCTTTTAAGAGGGTCAAGTTAGAAATCTCCAGTGCTAGTACTTCCACTTACTTTTCTGCCGCCTCTCCCCATGTTTCCTTCTTTCATTGTTGCTTCTGCCCTCTCAGGAGCTACCACACTCAAGAAGATTAGGGTCTACAACAGTAGTTCATTTGTTTGTTATTGCTTATTCTCTTAGTATATTTTTTCATTGCAAATAATGCAAACTCTAACTCAATGGAATGAATAGTTGATGGTAGAAAATTGTTTCCACTCTTCAGCGAAGATCTACTTCTTTTCTCCCACCTTCTTTATTAATTCTCAGTTCTCTTATATGTGAAATGCAAAATAATAATAATAATAATTGTTAAAGGATTTACCTAAGTAATGTAGGTAACAAACTTATTGCAGTGCCTGACTGGCTTTTCATTGCTACTACGACTATTAAAATATGTCCCTTAAGTAACAATATAAATTCTGATGTCTTTTTTGAAGGAATAAGCAAATATTCTGGATCTACCTAAAGATATGAGATGTGAGAATGCAAAGATGATTTTAAAAGGCTTTAAGATATACCCTGTAACTTTGAGAGTTTGACATCTTATTGATCTGAGTGCAGTGGCTCACATGTATAATTTCAACACTTTGGGAAACTGAAGCAGGAGGAATGTTTGAAGCTAGGAGCTCAAGACTAGTGTGGGCAACACCGTGAGACCCTCTTTATTAAAAAAAAAATAGCTAGGCATGGTGGCACACACCTGTAGTCCTAGCTACTGGAGAAGCTGAGGCAGGAGGATAGCTTGAGCCCAGGAGTTTGAGGTTGCAGTGAGTTATGAATTTGCCACTGCACTTCAGACTGGGCAACATAGCAAGATCCCCATCTCAAAATAAATAACTAAGTAAATAATCTGATTGTAAGAGACAGTGCTCCAGCAAAAAAAAAAACAAAAAAAAAAAACTTTAATTGATGATCTGAGGCATAGTGACAAATAAGTGGGACTGATATTTTAGACTGTAGGATTTTCAAAGAGGGAGAGGTTACCCTAGGCTGGGGGTGAATGTCTTAAGTGATACATGAGTGGACAATTGGAGTTGAAGAGGGAAGTTAAGTTGTGAAGTATGATGCAGAGTTGAGAATTCTTAATAATGGAGAGTAATCCTGATTGGATGGAGTGTGTGGATTGTGAGAAAAGCAGAGAAGAGGACAGTACTGGGTTCGACTGTAGACGGCCTTGAATACTAGGATCAGAAATCTGAATTTTATGCTCATAAGATGATACTGAAAATGAGCAGCCACATAACACAGATAGCAGTTCAATTCCACAACCATTGAAATTCCAGCTGGATTCTGGACAAAAACAGATGCTCAGAGAAAACCATTTCTGTAGCTGGTTTTGCTTATTGGAGCAACTTGGTCTACTGGAACATCACAGCATGATATCCCACATTTTGATGTGCGCACAGGGAAGAAACTGTGTGTAAGCCACCTGAGAATGTCAGATGGTTCAGCTGAGTCATTTCAGTCACTGTGCACGTGCCCCTCTCCCATCTACGTCTCCTGGCATTCTCTCCTCCTTAGAGCTCCATCAAATGCCCTTCATAGCCAGTCACTGAGTGGCCTCGGTTTTCATAACCTTCATCTCGCAACCCTCTGAATTTCATTCTTCACAATTCTGACTCTGCCATCCTAGCTCACCACAGACATCTCTTCATAAATGTTTACATGCATATGACCCCCGAATTTCACCATACTTTCTTCTCAAAGCGATGACATGGTCATACATATTTTGCCTCATAATTACACTGGTTGGACCACCTCAGTGCTGTCTATTTTAGATTATACAATCTGGAAGAGGTCCTAGAGGAGCCTGAGTAAAAGTCATTCATGATGTTTTATTACTTAGAGATGAGGAAAGAAGATGCAAAAAGGGGGGACATGAAATATTGGAAAAATGAGACGCATGGAATCTTCTTCACTGAAATGATCTTGTTTGATAGGTTTATTTAAATAAACATAATAAAGAAATTGAGCACCCAGACACCACCATTACACCAAAACAACATGGTAGGATGAGCTAAATGCCCTCGAGTTTTGAGGCAGGTCTTCCCCTGCTTCATCCTCTCCCTGCCATTACTGTTCTGCCCTGGCACTGTCATCTTACCTAGGCTGGGACCGAACCCCAGCACCCCACTCTCAGGAATGACCTTTGCCTGCCGCCGTCCTTTGTTATTCAGGGTGGGTCTAGTTTCCTCCCTGTGCATCCCCTCTCTGCTGTCTCCATCATGACCAAATCCTCCTTGTCTGACCTCTTTAGTAGATATCACTTCTGTAGAACCTCCCGTATAGAAGAGAAACAACTCAAAGCAGATGAAACTGCTGATACCTGATACCCAATTACTGAGGTGCCCAGATAGCCAATTTCAAAGAGCAAAAGAGAGAATGGGCATCCTCTGAGTCAGGCTGTTGCAGATAAAGACAAAGCTACACTTTGATGGGTGTTGAAAGAACTGGTGTTAATGCTACGTTTACTAAATAACTAATGAAGAATAAATGGGCTGCATATTTGTCATCATTATCATTCTGCCTCAAGGGAATGTGCTTTCTGCTATGGCCAAGCTTTCTCAACCCAGGTTCTTTTGAATTATGTTTCTCCATCTTTGAGAGTTTTATTTTGTGACTTGAAGGGTTTTGGGATTTATTATTTGGGGACATTTTTTCTCCAAAGACATCGGGGAAGTTTGGTTCTGTATTATAAAACCAAAGCCACCTCTATCAGTGTGACCTCTCGCACTGTCTCTCTTTCTGTGTTATAATATATACTTCCCTATATAGTATATATTATGCAAATTGTTACTCTAAACCATCCAGGAAAGATAAAGTGCTGCAGGCTTTGGAAACACCACTTGACTCCTATAATTTCACTGCTATGGGGACATAGGCCCCAATTAGCTGTCCCTTCATACTTCAGTTTTATGGTACTCCACAAAAAACACACACTTAGCTTGAAATATATACACAGCTGTCATTTTGAATTTCTTGGGTTCCTGTGTAATGTCAAAGATGTATGTATTTTGTATCAAGAAGATTTCTTTCTGATTATAAAGATAGTTTATCCTTACTATAGAAAAAAGATAAGAAAAATAGTCTGCAATTCCACTACCCAAAGGTAATTACGTTAACATTCTCTAACTCCTTTTCTACCCATAAGTACCTGTATTTTTTAAAATTGGAATCATGTACATCTTTACATTCTGCTTTTTTAGAAGGAGGCACTATATAATGTATATACATTACATTTAAGCATTTATACAAGACCAGCAAATATTTTCAAATGGTAAATACTCAAATACTAGCTAATCTCATTTGCTGATTTAGAAGATTCAAAGATATCTTTCTTTCTTGTTGAGCCAAATGACTTTTTAAAAGGGAGAGGATTTTGTTTAAGTAAGTGATTGTCCCAACAAATCAGGTAATAAATGGGAACATCTTCCATCATTCTTGCTCCTATGCAATTTCCAGGCTGTGACATGGTGACTCTACAAAGCACAAAGCGTAATGAATGCTTGCAGCAGGGAAGGGCCTGCTCAATGTTTTGCATGGTGCCTTAAGATTTTAAATGATTTTCCTTTAAATTTCCATATTAATAGATATTATACTTAATTGATCTACACGTATTTAAATTCCGCTTTGGTTTTGATTTACATTTGGGTAGGGAGTAGGCAGAAGTAGGGGACAAAAAAGACAAATTACAGAATTATGGCACTGGAAAAAGCAACTATCAAGATTTTAGTGAAGTATTTATTGTTTAACAGAAGTCATGAAGATGAAGGGAGAATGAATTACATATTGTTTTAGCAACGTGCAACATGGAGTAAGAAAAGCTTTGGTGCCAAACAGATCTCAGTGTAAATGCTGCCTCTACCGCTTGCTTACGCAGGTGATCTTGGGTGCAATCATCTAATTTTCCCAGTCTTAGTTTCCTTGTTTGTAAAAATGGAGATTACATGATTCAGGAGGTTGAGGAACATTCTACAACCCTATGCAAAAAATGTTTGTGGCAGATGATTTCAGGAGGGTCCATGAACTCTCAGAAATGATAACTATCATTGTGATGCACTTCTCTTTCCCTGCCTGGATGCTCACGCCTTGCGTGCCCATGTGAGAGGGGTAGAATATGCTATGGGGTGACACAAATCCTTTTGTTTCCTGTTGGTAGAAAGATTAAATGGAATATAATGTGTAAAACATTGAAGGCTGGTGGATTATACAGGTGTGTTCAGTGACTGTTTCTTCCTGTTCTTCCACAAATAAGCTGCTTCGACTTTCTTATGAGTTCACAATGAAGAGTCTGTACATAATGTACAACTAACATGAGTAATTTCAACACGTGGGCATGTTAATAGAACTTAGTTCTGCTTTGTATTCCATTTATTATCATTCATGTTGGGAGATACTTTCTTTTAATATCGCTGATACTTATGCTATATCTTGATAACTACATTTTGCAGTAATTGCCACCATCAAAAGACATTAACAGACAGTATTTTTCATGATTTGCACAGGAATGCAGTAAACCAGGCTCCTTTTGTGCTGTTTAGAACACTAATACTAGGGTGCATATACCCTAACAGCTGACACTGAACTTCTACCACTAAAATTTGCTTCCATCATTTAAAAAAAGCAAATGAACAAAAAACCACTTAAAATATACGCCCTATAAAAAGTAGGTGAGTTAGGAAAAATATCAGATGTCTATAATTGAATCAAAATAAAGACGTTTTATATCAAAGGTAAAAACTTGTAATATCCAAGAAGGAATCAAGTGCAAAACCACCTTCAGGATTTGAAAACTCTGAATGTTTTCTGCATGTATGATCCACTAGAGGGCACTGTTGCCTGCTTTCAGCTCTGACCCCCAGCGCCTCCTCCAGAGCTTTTTTTTAGGTCTAGGTCAGCAGTAGTTCACAGATTCATCAACTTGATGGCTTTTTTTAAAAATTATTTCCCAATTATTTTGCTTTGAAGATAAAATGGCTTAAATTCTAAACACATGTTAAAAATATTTGATCTATGTGTGACTTTAGTTTGGAGCTCAATTCCTCTTTTACTTATTTTTTACAGTTCATTTAACAACCTACATTTAATTTTTAAAAAAGTTTAGATTCACAAGTAAAAATTGTATATATTTATGATGCCTTAATATGTGTATACATTGTGGAATGGTCAAATCAAGCCACTTACCACATTAACTCACATACTTATTTTGCGTCTGTGCAATGAGAACAGATAAAATCTATTCTTTTAGCAATTCTCAAATATACAATGCATTAAATTAAGTTTAACCTAAAGCTGCCTTCTATGTGTTTCAGGTTGAGCCTGAAGGTTGTACATAGTGAAATGTAACCTAATGGGATGTGTAAATAGACTGTAACCTACTCTTGTAACAATCACCAAGTTTTGGCCAATCAAAGATGGCTAACTGTGATCAAACTGTGATCAAACAAGGCAAACACCAAGCTATAATCAATCCAGCTGTTTGAGTACTTCACCTTTGTTTTCTGGAGGTCATTTTCCTTTTTCTTACCATAAATCCTCTCCAACCACGTGGCAGCATGAAGTTGCTCTGAAACTATTCTGGTTGGGGCCCTGGCTGATTCACACATCTTCTTTGCACATTTAAGCACTGCTGAATTTAATTTCTCTAAGGTCTTTTAACATATGTATTGTAGTACTAGATGGGTACAATGTATTCTTTGAACTTAACCCTCCTGTCTAACTGGAATTTTATATCCTTTGACCAACATCTCCCCAATCCTCTAACCCACCAACGTCTGGCCACCACCATTTTATTCTCAGTTTCCATGAGTTTGACTGTATTACACTCCACATATAAGTGAGATCATGTGTTAATATTTGTCTTTCTGTGCCTGGCTTATTTCACTTAACATAATGTCCTCCAGTTTCATCCATGTGGTGGCAAATGACAGAATTTCATTCTTTTTAAAGGCTAAACATGGTGGTTCATGCCTGTAATCCCAGCACTTTGGGAGTCTAAGGCAGGAGTATCACCTGAGTTCAGTTGAAGACCATGCTGGGCAACAAGGCAAGACCCCATCTCTGCAAAGATTGAAAAATAAAAATTAGCTGGACATGGGAGTGCATGCCTGTGGTCCCAGCTACTTGGGAGGCTGAGGAAGGAAGACTGCTTGAGCCCAGGAGGTCAAGGCTGCAGGGAGTCATGTTCACACCAGAAAAGGCCAAATATAATTTCATTGTGTATATATGCCACACATTTTCTTTATCCATTCATCTGTTGTTGGACACAGGTTAATTCCATATCCTAGGCATTATGAATAATGCTGCAGTAAGAATGAGAGTGCAGATATCTTTTTGACATACTGATTTCACATCATTTAGATATACAGTAGAAGAATTACTGGACCATATGGTAGTTCTATTTTAATATTTTTAGGAACCCCCAATTCTCAATGTGGCTATACTAATTTACATTCCCACCAACAGTGTGCAAGGGTCCCCTTTTCTATTCATCCTTACTATCCTCAACTCATCCTTGTTATCTTTCCTCTTTTTGATGATAGCCATTCTAGCAGGTGTAAGGTGATAACAACTCTTAGGAACTTGTGAAGAACATTCAATCTTCACAACAACTCTTTAAGGCAATTAGTTTTTCTATTGTAAACCTGAGGAAATTGAGTTTTGGGTAAATTGATTTGTCCAAGATCAGGCAGACAATAAGAAGAGAAGCCAGATCTGAACCCAAGAGTATTTGAATCCAAAACCCATGTTTTCACACTCTATAATAACTCAATTTCCTAGGGGAAATGATTATTAAATTCTAACGGTGTCTTCTGAGGCTTGCTAGACAAACAAGAACAAGATAAGCATTTTTAAACAATGCCAATTGCAAAAGTCCTTTGCAGCCCTTAAGTCTTCCTCATGATTATTATTTTTTTCTTTAATTATTTTTCTAGAATCAATCTACAGACTAACCTGAAATGTGTTTTTTTCTTGTCCTGATTCTACCTAAGTAATAAAGTATCCAGGAAACTTTAACCCAGGTCTTAGCTCCTACCATTCATAACATTGAAACCAAACAGAAAATAAGTAGTGGCATATCTCTAAATTCCAGATAATCCACACCAAAATAAGAATTGTTCCTTTTTGTGTGTGTATATATATACAAATGTGTGTACATATACACATTTGTGTGTGTATATATATATATATACACATTTGTATATGTACACAAAAAAATTATATTCGTAATCCATTTCCCTACTAGCATTTGTGGCATCTTTGGTGTCTTGACTATATCTTGTTGTTCTGAGTTTCTTTACTATTGATAAGGAAAATCTACTCTGTCATTGTTAATAATAATCATAGCACTTAACATAATGCCCTCCAGTTTCATCCATGTGATTGCAAATGACAACATTTCCTTCTTTTTAAAGGCTAAACAGGGTCTGGCATGGTGGCTCATTCCTGTAATCCCAACATGCTGGGAATCTAAGGCAGGAGTACAGTTGAAGACCACGGTGAGCTATAGACTGTGTCCTGAGGTCCCAACTATAAACTAAGAATTCTCCTTCAATAAATGAGCATATCTGTCTGCAGTGCACAGTGTACAAGATTAGGGATCTTGCAGTCACTTTAGTTTTTATCTTTCTTATTTGAATTGTCACTCTAATCCAAAAACTTGTTTTTCTCTCTTACCCCTCCCCAATCCAATTCCTGCCTTTTACCAGACTAAGCTTGTTTCAGTACATCTAAGAATATATATCTTTCTTCCTTTTCCTCCCCATCTGTCACTCATCACTCACATAACAGATGCCTTCCTCAAAAAGCCCCATCTGTTCTCTCCATCTCCTCTCAGATTTTGTTTTCATGTCTGTTGGGTCAGACATCATATTCTATTTATTATAACTTCACCTCACTTATATCTGGTCCCTCCTTACCATCTTTTCTATACTGCCCCATTTTTTCAGGGCAGTAATCACATCTTATTTACCTTTATATCTTCAACACAGAACTTCTTACCTTGAATGTCCATAGAATCATCTGAAGTTCTTGTTGAAATGCAGATTTTGATTCAGCAGATCTGGGATGGGGCTGGAACTCTGCATTTCTCTGCATATCCAGCTCCCAGAGGATACTAATACGGCTGATTCACAGACCACAGTCTGGCTAGGAAAGTCCTGGTACATTTTGCATAACATGTTGCACATGGCAGGTGTTAACTCACATGTAATAGAGCAAAAGCAAAATATGAACTAAAACTACAATGAGATCCCACTACACATTCACCAATATGGCTAAAATTGAAGACTGACAACATCAGATATTGGTGAGGATGTTTGAGTGCCTGAATTCTCATAAACTGTTGGCAAGAATATAAGATAATATGACCACTTGGGGAAAAGATTTGGCAGATTTTTAAAAAAATAAAGATATACTTATCCCATGATCTAGCAGTTCTTCTCTAGGTATTTATTAAAGGGAGGTGAAAATACAGGTTCACAAAAAGATTTGTACAAGAATGTTCACATAAATGCCCTGTATTAGCCTGTTCTACACTGCTGTTTTATTTTACATTGTTGTAAAGAAATACCTGACATTGGGTAACTTAGAAAGAGAAGAGGTTTAATTGGCTCACAGTTATGCAGGCTGTATAGGAGGCATGGCAGCATCTGCTTCTGGGGAGGCCTCAGGAAGTTTTAACTCATGCAGATGGCAAAGCAGGAGAAGGCATCTTACACGGAAGGAAAAGTACCAAAAGAGAGAGCAATGGGAGGTGCCACCAATTTCTTAAATGACCAGACATCATGAGAACTCACTCACTATCACCAAAACAGCACTAAATGGGAAATCCCCAAGAGCCGATCGTCTTCCCTCATGACCCATCACCAACATTGGGGATTACAATTTGACATGAGATTTGGGCAAGGACACAGATCAAAACCATATCACTCAGTCTCTGGCTCTTCCCAAATATCATATCCTTGTAATATTTTAAAATACAATCATGCGTTCCCAACAATCCTTCAAAGTTTTAATTCATTCTGGCACTAACTCAAAAGTCCAAAGTCCAAAGTCTCATCTGAGCAAGGCTAGTCCCTTCCACCTATGAGCCTGTAAAATAAAAAACAAGTTAGTTACTTGCAAGATACAATGGGGGTATAGGCATTTGGTAAATACTCCTGTTCCAAAAGGGAGAAATTGGCCAAAAAAAGGAGGGCTAAAGGCCCCAATGCAAGTCTGAAAACCAGCAGGGAAGTCGTTAAAGCTTAAAGCTCCAAAATAATCTTCTTTGACTCCATTTCTCACATCCAGGGCATACTGGTGATAGCGGTGGTCTCCCAAAGCCTTGGGAAACTCCACCTTTGTGACTTTACAGGGCTCAGCTCCCACAGCTGCTCTCATGGGCTGGCATTGAGTGCCTGTGACTTTTTCAGGTACATGGTGCAAGCTGTTGGTGGCGCTACCATTCTGGGGTTTGGAGGACAGTGGCCCTCCTCTTATAGCTCCACTAGGAAGTACCCCAGTGGGGACCCTGATTGGGTCCACCACCCCACATTTTCCTCTGCATTGCCCTAATAGAGGTTCTCCTTGAGGGCTCCACCCCTGCAGCAGGCTTCTGCCTGGACATTCACACTTTTCCATAATCCTCTGAAATATAGGTAGTAGAGCCTCAACTCTTGCACTGTGTGCACCTACAGGTTTAACACCATCTGGAAGCCACCAAGTCTTACGGCTTACACCTCTGAAGCAGTGGCCTGAGTGGTATCCAAGCCCCTTTAAGCCATAGCTGGAGCAGGAGCAGCCAGGATACAGGCAGCAGTATCCCAAGGCTGCACAGAGCAGTGGGGTCCTGGACCTGGCACAGGAAACCATTCTTCCCTCCTAGGAATCCATGTCAGTGATAGGAGGGACCGCGATAAAGGTCTCTGAAATGCCTTCGAGGCCTTTTCCCATTGTCTTGGATATTAGCACTTGGCTCCTTTTATGCAAATTTCTGCAGCCTGCTTGAACTCTTCCCCTGAAAATGGGTTTTTCCTTTCTACTACATGGCCAGGCTATAAATTTTCCAAACTTATGCTCTGCTTCCCTTTTTTAAAAAGTTTCAATTTCAGGTCATTTCTTTGCTCATGCTTATATGTTGTTAGAAGCAGCCAGGTAATTTCTTGAACATTTTGCTACTTACAAACTTATTCTGGCAGATACCTTAAATCATCATTCTCAAGTTCAAAGTTCCACAGATCCCTAGGATAAGGGGAACAATGCAGCCAACCTCTTTGCTAATGCATAACAAAAGTGACATTTGTTCTAGTTTCTAATAAGTTTCTCATCTCCATCTAAGACCACCGCAACCTGGACTTCATTGTCTGGGTCACTATCAGCATTTTTGGCACAACAATTTAACAATACTCTAAGAAGTCCTAAACTTTCCCTCATCTTCCTGTCTTCTTCTGAGCCCTCCACATTCTTCCAGCCTCTGCCCATTACCCAGTTCCAAAGCTGCTTTCACATTTTCAGATATCTTCATAGCAATACCTGACTCCTGGTACCATTTTTCTATAATAGTCCATTCTCATATTGCGATAAAGAAATACCTGACACTGGCTAATTTACAAAGGAAAGAGATTTAATTGGCTCACTGTTCTTCCATACATACAGGGAGCATGGTAGCATCCACTTCTGAGAAGGCCTCAGGGAGCTTTAACTTGTGGCAGAAGGCAAAGCCCAAACACTCATCTTACATGGCAGGAGCAGGACCAAGAGAAAGAGAGAAGGGGGAGGTGCTGCACACTTTTAAGCTACCAGATCTCATGAGAACTTACTCACTCTCAACAGAACAGTACCAAGTGGGAATTCTTCCTCTATGATTCAATCACCTCCCACCAGTCCTCACCTCCATCACTGGGGATTACAATTTGACATGAGATCTAGGTCAGGGAACAGATCCAAACCATATCATTCCCCAAACTAAAAATAACTGAGGTGTCTATTGACTGGAAAATGGATAAATAACTTGTGGTATACCCACACCATGCAATGTTAGCTATTACTTCTAAACCACGGAACACTGGCTCAGGTTCTCTTGCTGTTGCAGTCATATAGGATAGGACTGCAGTCATCTGAAAGTTCAACTGGGGTTACAGAATCTTCTTTCAAAAGGGTTTGCTCATATGGTTGTTTGCAGAAGGTCTCAGATTTTTGCCACATAGCCCTCTCCATGTGGCTGTTTGATGTCCTTATGACATGGCTGCTGGGCTCAAACACATGAGAGATCCAAGAGAGGAAACTGCAGTGGCATAGCTAACTGCAAGCTGATTCTGGTCCTGCCTTGAGGTTTTCTTGATTAATGTTGGACCAAAGACTTCTAATGAAAATGTGTGAACTACTGATACACAACAACAACAACATGGGTGAATCTCAAAAGCATCACATTGAATGAAACAACCAGATACAAAAGAGTACTTACTATAAGATTTTATTTATTTTATATGAAGCTATAGAAGGCAAAACAAATCTATAATTTTTTAAAAGGCAAAATAGTGGTTGCCTGAAGACCAGAGTAAGCAGAGATTATTTCGAAGGGCCATGAGGGAACTTCCTAGGGGGATGGGATATTATATATCGCAATAGGACTTTAGGTTACATCAGTCTATGCATTTGTCAAAACTCAAAGAATAGTACACTTAAGAATTACACATTCTTTATAAATTGTATTTAAAACAAAAAGAGTTCTAACCAAATTCTTGACTATTGTTAATGATGTGTTGCTGAAATGTTTGCAGGTGAAGAGTACTGATGTCTGCAGTTGACATTGCATTTAAAAATAAGATGTGCATTAAAAAAAGGTGAAAGGATGGATGGATGGTTGGATGGCTGGATGACTAGATATGTAGGTAAAACAAAATAGTGGGTGTTTATTGTAGAATCGGAATAATGGGCATTTTTCATAATAAAATGTCTAAAAGAAAAAAAAAAAACAGTGAGGAGACACTACTGCCTGTATCTGTAGCCCTGACTCTAGCTTGGGATAGATGCCATTGATGTACTTTTGGAGAGGCAATGACAGATCTCTGCTGCTTACCCCGGTGCAGGGAAAAAACTATGTTTGGACAGACTGAGAACAACTGTGGCAAAGGACTGGAAATACTGGCTATGCTGGACCATCAGTTACTTATAGAGGCTTAAACCTCCTGAAAAACACAGATCAACACGGTTTAAGGTTGCCAGTGGCAACTAAAGTAGCTAAGAGTATGAAAGAGATACTCCAAGACCTGAATTTCACATTCCAGGCTATACATGATTCACAAGTACCTTTATGAAATGTCTTGACAGTTGAGATCTAACATACGTTGACATAGTTTACTAGACATAGCTACAATTCTCTATATCAACATCTCTAGTACATTCTGTTATAATTTAATTCACATTTTTCCTGCTGAGTCAATCTGAAATGGTAACCATTTTTATTGATGGAAGTCAGATAGAAACCACTGATGAGTTAGTCACTGCATTAATTACTGCTGGACCATCTGATGGGGTGTACACGTCTTCTTCCTACTGTGTCTCACAGCTGGCTTCATAATAGAATCACCTGGAAAGGTTTTAAAGCAATAGTGATGACAGCCACCCTGTGGCAACTCAACAATGGAGGAGTGGGCAGGAGGGAGGCCTGGGCATTGGTACATTAAAAATGCTCTCCTGGTGTTGTTAATATTTGTCACATAATTAGATCTTCAATTTCTAAAAGTTAAAACATCTTCAAAGGGACTGCAAGGAAAATAAAGTTTTGCTTTAAAAATATGCTATTGATGGCAAAGTTTCTTAACGTTTGTAGGTATCTTTTTTTTTCTGGCTCTTAGAAATACTTATCAAAGTGTGATGGGTCAATAAATTCACATTTAAATAGAACAAACATCACTTTGGATTTCCAGTAGTAAGATTTCACTGGCAGTAATTATTATTATTGAATGTTATTGAAACTGAAATGAAAATGCTCCTAGTAAATGAAAATGCTAATTGTTTCCCAAATTCTGATGTGTGTATGTCTGGCCAGCATAGCTGGTTTACCTTATAGGCAGGTTAAGCATGTGCTTAGGGCAGATAACAAAATATGTTTTTAGAAAAAGCTTCACATTTGATATTTCAACAGTAGCCTTAAAGTAGTCAAATAAAGAAAGAAACATTGAGTATTATGTTGGCATTTCTTCCACTTATTCTATCTATCTATGGGGGGTGGAGGGGAACCACAGCCTTTGCAAGGATAAAAGTCATGGAAGGCCTTCACCATCCTGGATGGGGAATGGAAGGTGCTTCTGCAAAGGAAGCGTAACTATTGCTTTCTGCCATCTCTCCTTCCTGCTTTGCTCCCCAGCTCAGTTGTCCACACCCAGTCAATCAGAAAGTCAAAGAGTCTGAGGGCAGTGGAGGGAGCTTGTGCCTGGCCCAGAGGGTTTTAAAGTATGAACTGGATTGGGAACAACATGCTGATTGTTCTTTGTTTGCTGAGACTGGCTTGGTGCCAGCACAGAACTGGCTGGCCCTGAAGAGCTTCCAGAGCCTAGTGACCAGGTATGGGGAACCAGCACCAGCTGCCGGGGTGGGGGTAGCAGGGAGCACAGAAGGCACTTCATAGATGGTCAGAAACTTCACCATCAAACTTACTGGGCAGGTTCCACCTCAAGTTTTATCTTATTAGAGAAAGGGACAGAAAATAGTTAAAAAGTCAGATCAGTAAGTATCAAAACACAAAACTCAAGGAAGAAGGTAGAGAGGTTATTATCCCACTGAACTCTAAATGTACAGGCACTCCCCCAGAGTAGGGGTTAAGACTAAATATCAAAACTCTTGTTGATCTTTAGGATGTTTGACCTGCAACAAGTAAAAAGGGCAGAAAAATTACCAGACTGAGTTTTCAGAGATGTTGCAGAATAATCCTATCAATGCAGACCCCCGATTGTGGGTAACAGAGAACCTCAGGAAGGCAACCTCCCTTGAAAGCAAAACTTTCTGAAAAGGAGAAAAAGCATTTTTCTCTGTTTTTACTATACACCAAACAAGTGAAATAGTAGACAGCCATTGGCTTCCCTGATATATTTGTACTGTAAAAAAATTTAAACATATGTAAAAGAAAACATACTTTTCAGAAATGGTTGTGCACAAAACTGTCATTTGCAGTATCTATGGGTGATGAGTTTGAGGAAGAATTTTACTTTCTTTTGTGTATATTTCTAGATTGCCTTACTTACTTTATATATGTGTGTATATATGCAAAGACCATGCATGTCTTTAAAACCCAGAAAAAATTGGAAGCTAGTTTTGTAGTAAAATATTTTTTTTAATTGCAAAATGTATACTCTTGCCCACCTATTTAATTAAGGGAGGATGTGTGGATACATTGGCCTTTGAGCTGGCATTCCCTGTGTCTATCTCTGTGGGGAAAAGGAATGGAACATTATTAAAATGCACACTTCCTCGTTAACATGACTGGCAGAATAACGATCATGTTGATAGTATTTTGTCCATGGAGGCTTTGAAAAGGACAGAGGGAGAGATTTCTATCTCAAGGAAAACTTCCAATTCCCTCCTGAGGTTATTTAAAATTCGTAAGGCCATAAAAAACCAGGGCAGAGACTTGTCTTCTACCATTTTGACAAATTGTCAAATAGTTTTCTTTTCCTGGAAACAATGCTATTTAGGTTCCATTTTCAGTTCTGCGAAGATTCCAGGAAGAAGTAGGTCACTATGAAATGTATTAGTTAGTTAACTCATCCCAGTTTGGCTCCAGCCATTCATCATCTGCCTTTCACCTTTTACCTTGTTTCAGTCTTCTGTCACTAGGTCAGAGCTGCAATGCATGGAAATATTAAGCAGGATATTGTGAGGAAAAAAATGAAACCAAACAAAAACAAAACCGAACTAAAACGATGTGAGTAAGCTGGGACTGATAGCATTGTCTTTATGCCCATTTTAAAAATGAAGAATGAAAATTGGAAAAGTTCTAGAATTTGCCCTTCGTTATGCAGCAGCTCCCTGACTTTGCCCTAGGGCTGCTTGTACCTTGGTGTGGTCAGTGAGTGGCTGACGACTCTCTGCATTGGCACAAGCTACAGGAGCTACTCTAGCTACAGATTTGCAAATACCCTTTCAGCCGAAATGCCACTCCTCAGACTTAGCGCTAAGACCACAAGGGCAGTAATTTATTGGGGCTCAAGTGGATGGGTGCCATTCATGAACATTGTTGTATTCTAATTTTAAATAATCATTTTATATACCTTTTATTTTAAATTACATAAGAAATACATAAATACAGTCATAATGTAAGTAATTATGGCAATATGAAAGAATTATAGGGGCCAAGGGAAAACTCCTACTTTGTCCTCTGAGGTTTCGCCGAAAAATCAATTCAGCAAAGGCAGATTAATTGGAGAAAAGGCATACAACTGTATTCATGTGCACACAGGGAGAACCATAGAGTGATTACCACTAACCCCTCAATGGGGTGCAGCAGCTTATACACCACCTGGAAGTTACAGAAAGAATGGGGGCTCAGAGCATGACCAAAAACAGGTTAGGGTTGAAAATCAGGTGTTGGTGGCAAGATGGTTATGGGAGAGGACATCTGACCTGTCTTGCCTCATCCATTGTAGAATAAAGAATTCCCTGTGGAAACTTTGTGGGAGTTGAAATACATCTTATAGAGGAGAAAAATCTCAGTACTCAACTAATTAACCTGGGGTCTATATATACCCTGTGCCAACCCACTAAGTCACCAAATCCAGACACATGAATCTGTGAAGATAGAAGATACTCAGGTTATAAGACTGCTCCATTGCTTAGAATCTTTCTAAAGTACTCAAGAAGCCTATATCAACATGCCTCAGAAAGCTGTTCAAAGGATTATAAAACAATTTGATAGTTTCATCATGACCTTGGGAAAGGAATGAGTGCTTCAAACTTGCTATTTAGAACTAAGCACTTAATTCAAACTTCATATATGCTGTCCAAAGACAAAATTACAATAAATTTAGTTTAAAGATCTTAATTGGCTTTTATTTGTGATTCTAGAATTGGGCAACGTCTCATTCTACAAAATGGAATGTGTTCTGATGAACTGAACAGAGCAGGTTGGTTTTATAGACAGAAAAGGGCTGAGAAAAACAGAATCAGAAAACAAAAAGCAAGTTGGTTATTTCTAAGCTCCTTGTAAAGGTTAAAGCAGAGGGGACTTCCTTATCATGCCAGCTAAAACTGGCTTTGTGTGGGGATTTGGCTATCTCTCACTCTCCTGATTTCTCAGAAGGTCAGGTGAAGAACTTAAGTTTTGGCTTGGTGACATGGAACTTCTGCAGCAGTGACTACATTTTGGTTTGGTCTGTTGAACCTAGTGCAGGGGCTTGATATAAACCAATGGCCTCCTACAAAGTTTATTTAATAATGTAAAATGCAGGTTTAAATTTGATAATCTCCAAAGTCCTTTTTGACTTTTTCTTTAGTCATTCATAAACTTAAATACCCCTAGAAATAATCATTGCATACATTAACACCATTCCTGGGGGAAAATATTTTTTGGCTCATTCCAGGTACAATCTAGAATATAGAGAAAAAAAAAAAGTGTGTGTGGTGGGGGTGGTATGAGGAGTGAGGTAATAGAAAGGTAAATTTATGTCCTAGGTTATATGAATTGTAGGGGTCAAGGCCCTTGAGCCCCTGAAGTTTCATGGAAAAATCACTTCACAAAAGGCAGATTAATTGGAGAAAAATCATAAAAACTTATTTAACATGTACATAAGACTTCTGAATGAAGATCCAAAAATACACAGAAAATTGTCCATTTTTTGCTTAGGTTCGACAAAGTATGGGCAGCGATGCAGAAACATGATTGGACAATGAGGGTATGATCGAATGCTAATAGATGGAGTGGAGAAACCCAGCAGGGCCTGTCTGTCTAGACTCCTCTTGGTCTCTCTGAACAGCGTTTCTTCCTTCTGGGTGTGGGGCAGGACCCTCTCTGGAATGAAGGTCTTATGATCTACAGTCAAATAAGGGAGGTCAAATAATTTCTTTACGTCCAATTTTTATACAGAAAGGCAAAGGGAGTTAGAGTAATATTTGAAGAGTTTATGGCTGGCTTTGGGGAAAGGGAATTCTGGTTTTTATGAGTCACCTTGAGAAAGAAAGAAGGTCAGAGAACTTTTACTTCTGATGCCTTCACTTGGGGATAGTATTTGCTGAGCTTCAGTGTAATGTTTCGTGTTTCTGTATTTGCCAGCTGACTCCAGCCATCTTCAAATTATAGATATAAAAGAAAGGGTTAATAAAATACATATCACAGAGCTCAAAAGGTAGTTGAATTTCTGAATTAATTTTTTAAAGCATGATTCAAGTAAACAAAGGTTGAGTGCTGTTTTAAAATGTATTTAGATGTAACGTCCCCTGATTCCAGAAGGGATTAGGTTGACATAAACTGAAAGTAAAAATCAGAGAAGAGAGAAACACAAGACTGGGACAAACTTCAATGAAGAACACCTTGTGAAGAATCAAATGGTAATAGTGCTCTTCATCTCTCCCTTGTGGAGAAACACATATTCAAATATAGCACAAGATATCCAGATAAGTTTAAAAATTTCTTTGATTAATTCTTTCTCAGAGCATTCTCTCATTTGATCAGATCTTATCATATCATATCTAACCTTTTTTTGAGGTTAGCAAACAGCAGTGTTTCCATTTTACGAGGAAAATAATATAGACTTGAAGAGATTAACTAATTTACCTATAGTCCCGTAACTAGTTGCAGCAAAACTCATAATTAAGATCTTTAAGCAAATGAATGGGCTTCTTAAAATTATATATAACCTTTCCTGTAGGCCTTTGAAAAATGAGATAAACAGCGATTGAAGAAAATAAAAATATTTCACCCCAAGGTATACTTCTTTGACATATTTCGAGGTGGCTGTTCAGAGACCCTGCAAGCAGAAGTAATGCTGCAAAGCTGTCTTTTGTAGGGGACATTTACATCTGTAGGTCTGCACTGATGCAGCTAGGTTTTGTCTGAGACCTTTCCTTGTCCAAGAAAGATTAACTAAGAGTCTTACTATCTATTCTTTCTGAGGGCTGATACCTGTGAGGTTTTATTTATATATCAAGACCACCTTTGCCAGCCAGGCCCCCTCTTCTTGCCCTCCCGTAAAACGCATTTTACTACCATAATCTGTTTTGCCATAATCCAACTCCCCCCCACATTCTTTCTGCAACCTCAGGATGGCATATGTTTCTTAAGTCCATTGGAGGGTGGGGTTGGGTAATTACTCTGTGGTTTTCCTTCATGAGCACATTAACACATTTGTATGCCTTTCTCCAATTCATCTGAGTTAATTTTTCAACAAAACTTCAGAGGCTGAAGGGGAAGTTTTCTTTTGGCTCCTACTGTTTTGTTGCTGTGAGCAGGATGCCAAAGCTCCATTCTTCTGGAAGCTACAGCAAAGGGAACCCAGGACTTGACAAGCCAGCAAAAGGGTAAGAGATTCTTACCTATCAGGCTCTCAGCCTCTCTCTCTCTCTCTGGTGGAGCAAATGGTAAAAATCAGTTTATTTTTCACTTGCAAGGTTTCAATTAATAGGAAAAAAAGATTTGTGTAACTAGTCTTGGGTGTAGCAACTCTGGTGTACTTTCTGGTAAGCATATTCATACTGAACTCCTTTTCTTCCAAAATAATCTTTTCCTATGCCTTTGTTTTTCTGAGTTGTTCTGTCAGAAAGCTGGGTATCAGATAAGGTTTCCTTTAGTCTTGTTTTATGTCTGTGAGAGCTTGACTTGTAATGAAGTAAGAGCATATTCTTTTTGTCTGCACCATCTGGAGGGCATGATTTTATGATTTTTAAGCCATGACAGGTGACTATTCTAAAAATGGCTGGGAATTTGAGGCGAGCACACTTTCTGTCCTGAGGGTGTGGAGTTCTCTGAGTTTGTCCTAACAAGTCCCATCCCCACTGGGCCTTTGTTGTCTCAACCTTGCTGCTTGTTAGCCTATGGCAACAATAGTGTTTTACTATCTGAGACTATTCCTGGTAATGAATTTTTGGGGAGGGGATTTGGGGATTGCTTCTTCTATGCCCTCTCTAGGAAACACCTGTTTGTACAAAGCCTGGCAAATTATTAATACACCCTGAGCTTTCCATAAAGAGGCTATTGAACTGAGTTGGTATTAAAATAAGTATGCCACTGGAAATTAATAAGTGGCTGGTGGTATGTTTTTTAAAAAAGGAAATTTAGAGATCCCTTATTTTAAATAATTGTCATCTTTGTGGGAAGATCAAATTGAAAGAAAGACACATAATAGTATCATGGTTAGCCTTAGAAATTTCCCTGACTAAATTAAAGAGCAAAAATCTGATCTGAAACAAAGTTAAAAGCCTTTGCACATTAAAACTGCCTGCTTTGGAACCTTCACAGTATTCACAATGAAGGATAGTCCACCTTACAGTGTGACAGTTAAAATTCCATGCCTTCACTTCTGCAGCCTGGGTGTGATTCCTGGTCAGGGAATCAATCTCTTTTGGTTTGAAGTTTGTGTGACTTTGGCTTTTGGGGGTAGGCATTTATTGGTCCTTTTCTCTTCCATGGGCAGCTTTTGATTTCCTGTCTTCTTCTATCTTTGGGACATAGGGAGCTTTTGGGCCTTTGTGTGAAAATGGTCAGCTGAGATGCTGAGACCTTAAGAGAATGTGGCCAGACAGGTGTGGGTTGTAACGCATTTGTGGGTAACAAAACTCCTTTCTTTGAGCTGTCTTTGGAGTGGTTCTTGATCTTATGAGAGGGGAGGATACTTCTGGTTTAAAAAAAAAAAAAAAGTTAAAAGCCAGAAATATCAGCTGTTTGTCCTGGTTGAAATCTGGCAGAGATTTAAAAAAAAATTTTTTTTAAAGATCCTTATGGTCAGAAGTCAGCTTCATTAAAAGCTAATCTTCAAGCTATACATGCACATATACTTTTTTCAAAAGGCCTTTCTACTTTTTAAGGCCTGTTGGAATTTTTTTCAGTCAACTGAAACCTCTTTTAAATATGTGCTTGTTTCCTCTGTTCTTTTCCTTTCTTAAGAATTGTTCTATTTACTTCTCCTCCCTACACTTTCTCTTTACTGTCTTTGATACCACATGAAAAGATCTACAGGGGAGTGCTAGTGACTCAGATCCCTTAAGAAACTCAGCAAAAGGTGCCACTCACCCCCTTTTGAAGTCTTCTGTTTTCTTTGCGGAGTTTCAAGAGTCAAAGGCAGGTCCTCTCAGGTTTAAAGCTCTGCTCTCTTTTTCATTGTGTTACCTGATCTCTTTGGCCTTGGAGATGCTAGGAATTATATTGTACTCTAAGAGAGAACTTAACCTTTATGTGTGCAATGGCTGGTGGGTCACTGGCAAGAACTACAGTTTGGGAGGTGTCTGACAGTGATCGCAATAAATGGTTATCACTACAGGGGGTCTATGTATTTCTTTGAGTTTAGATGAGAAATGTGCAGTTTGAACACTTGGAGTCTATGAGAGTGCTCATCACAGAGGGATGAGACTCCCATTGGGGATGAGCTGGTCAGAGTGGGCTGAATGATGCTGGGTTGCCCACTAGCTTAGGGGGAATGTCTTTGTAACAAGAAGTGTTTACCTAGCCCCCATCTCAAGATGTGTGCCTATTTTTTGGTACCTGGAATTCAGTATAAAAGTGGAGCGGTGCCTTGCTCTGTTGCCGGGCTGGAGTGCAGTGGCACGATCTTGGCTCACTGCAATCTCTGCCTCTTGGGTTCAAGCAACTCTCCTGCCTCAGCCTCCCAAGTAGCTGGGAATACAGGTGCGTGCCACCATGCCCAGCTAATTTTTGTATTTTTAGTAGAGATGGGGTTTCACCATGTTGGCCAGGATGGTCTCCATCTCGTGTAACCTCGTGATCCATGCACCTCAGCCTCCCAAAGTGCTGGGATTACAGGCGTGAGCCACCGCACATGGCTGGAATCCTTGATTTTTAAAGATCAGATATTATTCTTTTCCAGCTGTGCCTGCTTTTCACATATTTAAATATTAGGTCCCCCATAAAACCTGCAATGCTTTTTTTGGGCCCTATTTGTTAATGAGCTTTGCCTTGAGGTCAGTGGTCCAGTTGAAGAATGAAGGCAAAATTTAAAAGCCACATATTCAGATAAATTGGTTTTCAAAATATGAGTTTTCTGGTGTTTAGCTAGTTATTTTGAAAAGGTTTCTAAATTTCCTCTAGACCTATCTGCATGTTTCTTTATAAAATCCTATGATTTTATGTTACCTTGACATTTAATCTTCCTCTAATACACCCAAAGTCCTCAAAGAAGCTAAATTTTCTTTCTGTGTGCTTTGGGATGTAAATTTGCTAACATGTTTAATCTAAAACCCAGTGAGGGCTTTACCTATGTGAGACAGATAAATTTTTCCTTTTACATTTACAAAGGCACAGTTTGAATCTAACTGTCCTTTTAAACTAGTGAGTTTTATTGATCTCATGGATAAAATTTTAAAATCAAAGCTATAAAGTCTTTTTTAAAAACATATTTTATTGCACTTTAGGTTCTGGGGTGCATGTGCTGAACATGCAAGATTGTTGCATAGGTACATACATGGCAATGTGATTTGCTGCCTCCATCCTCATCACCAATATCTGGTATTTCTCCCCATGTTATCCCTCCCCAACTCCCCACCCCCGACTGTCCCTCGTCTAGTCCCCCCCAACAGACCCCAGTATGTGATGCTCCCCTCCCTGTGTCCATGTGTTCTCATTGTTCAACAACCGCCTATCAGTGAGAACATGCGGTGTTTGATTTTCTGTTCTTGTGTCAGTTTGCTCAGAATGATGGTTTCCAGATTCATTCATGTCTCTACAAAGGACACGAACTCACTGTTTTTTATGGCTGCATAGTATTCCATGGTGTATATGTGCCACATTTTCCTTGTGCAGTCTATCATCGATGGGCATTTGGGCTGGTTCCAGGTCTTTGCTATTGTAAACAGTGCCACAATGAACATTCGTGTGCATGTGTCCTTATAGTAGAACGATTTATAATCCTTTGGATATATACCCAGTAATGGGATTGCTGGGTCCAATGGAATTTCTATTTCCAGGTCCTTGAGGAATTGCCACACTGTCTTCCACAATGGCTGAACTAATTTACACTCCCACCAACAGTGTAAAAGTGTTCCTATTTCTCCACATCCTCTCCAGCATCTGTTGTCTCCAAATTTTTTAATGATTGCCATTCTAACTGGAATGAGATGGTATCTCAATGTGATTTTGATTTGCAATTTTCTTTTTTTTTTTTTGAGACAGAGTTTCTCTCTGTTGCCAGGCGCCAGGCTGGAGTGCAGTGGCATGATCTTGGCTCACTGCAACCTCCGCCTCCTGGGTTCAAGCAATTCTCCTGCCTCAGCCTCCCAAGTAGCTGGGATTACAGGCCCGTGCCACTACGCCCAGCTAATTGTATTTTTAGTAGAAATGGGGTTTCACCATGTTGGCCAGGATGGTCTCGATCTCCTGACCTTGTGATCCTCACACTTCAGCCTCCCAAAGTGCTGGGATTATAGGCATGAGCCACCACGCCCGGCCTGATTTGCATTTTTCTAAAGACCAGTGATGATGAGCATTTTTTCATATGTTTGTTGGCCTCATATATGTCTTCTTTTGAAAAGTGTCTGTTCATACCCCTCCCTACTTTTGAATGGGTATGTATGTTTTTTTTTCTTGTAAATCTGTTTTAGTTCTTTGTAGATTCTGGATATTAGCCCTTTGTCAGATGGGAAGGTTGCAAAAAATTTTTTCCATTCTATTGGTGGCCAGTTTCACTCTAATGATTATTTCTTTTGCTGTGCAGAAGCTCTGGAGTTTAATTAGATCTCATTTCTCTATTTTTGGCTTTTGTTGCCAATCTTTTTGGTGTTTTAGTCATGAAGTCCATGTCTATGCCTATGTCCTGAATGGTTTTGCCTAGGTTTTCTTCTAGGGGTTTATAGTGTTATGTCTTATGTTTAAGTCTTTAATCCATCTGGAGTTAACTTTAGTGTAATGTGTCAGGAAGGGGTCCAGTTTCTGCTTTCTGCACATGGCTAGCCAGTTTTGACAACACTATTCATTAAACAGGGAATCCTTTCCCCATTGCTTGTTAAGGTGCACGGATTTGTGTGAGTTTTTGTGCAAAGACCCACTGCACCAACTGAAAAATCCATGCTGGAGGCGTGTGGCAATTTTCCACCTGGGAATCTCCTCAACTGGCTCCCTGTTTCAGTCCCCTTTTTAACAAATGAATGGGCGACTCTATCTCCCAGGCGTTCCCAGAGCCAGTTGAAATGGCACCCAGATTTGTGTGAGTTTTTGTATGGAGACCCACCAGACTGGCTCAAACAGCCATGCTGGAGACTCATGGCACTTTTCCGCCCAGGAATCTCCCAGTCTGTGGGCAATAAAAATTCGTTTGGAAATGCGGTGACCACTCACCCTCTGCGTTTTTGCTGGGAACTGTAATCTAGAGCTGTTCCTATTCAGCCATCTTGGATCCCTCCTTGGGATCAGGGTTTTAGAGGATAATTTGGGGCTAGGTGGGCAGAAAGGAAAGTGGTGAGTACTGATTATTGAGTCAGAGATAAATTATAGGGAGTTGAAGCTGTATTTTGCAGTTGGTCAGTTCCTGGGTTGGGGCCACAAGACCAGATGAGCCAGTTTATCAATTGGGGTGGCATCACCTGGTGCATCAGAATTCAGAGTCTGCAAAATATCTCAAGCACTCATTTCAAGTTTTACAACAGTTACTCCTAAACCATAATTTCTAATTTTGTGGCTAATTTGTTAGACCTGGAAAGGCATCCTGGTTCCCAGACAAGAAGGGGATTTGTTTTGGAAAAGGCTGTTATCATCTTTGTTTCAAAATTAAACTATAAACTAAGTTCCTCCCAAAGTTAGTTTGGTGTATGCCCAGTAAGGAATAAGGACAGTTTGGAGGTTAGAAGCAAGATGGAGTCAGGTGATATCTCTTTCACTTAATAAGTTTCTGTTATAATTTTTGCAAAGGCACTTTCATCTGTATTTCTGCAACCAAATTTCTTATTAATTTACTCCAAGCTTATTAAATGTTGCCAAATCTAGATAGAATAACTGGATAATTACTAAATCTGTAATTCAGATTTCTTTGTTTTTGGGAAAATAATATTCAACTTCCTTCTTGTATGAGAATCCTTCTTCTGAAAGAGGGGCATTAAATGACAAGAAATGTAAAATGAGACCATGATAAATGAGAATGTAAAGAGGAGAAAACTTTTTCATGATTTTATTACTAACCCATTTGGCTTGCTTTTTAGCTCCTTTCCCTCAGCTTTGAAACATCCCTTCTCTACTCTGCTGCATGAGGTGAGGCTAGGGCTGGGGTGCTATAAAACACATTTCTACTTCTCTAGCATGCTCCTTTAGACTAAATAAAGAGCACTTGAAGGAAATGTAATGTTAGAAGAGAAGGAAAAAACAGTCTGTTTTCTGTGAAAGCCAGCAACATTTCTTTACCCTGACGGTGGCAGTTTGTTCCTATGGTGGCAGTTGGTTCCATTTTGAATTTTTCCTATATTTTCAGTGTAAGTCTCCTCATTCCTCCTCAGAAGAACAAGCAGCAGCCTTCTGAGCCTTTTTCAGAGATCCAGCCCCAAGTTCCACAGACCTCTGCTCCACTACTCCAAGTTGCTAAGGTTTAACAATTCCAACTTGTTCCCACCCTAGTGGTGGTAGCTGTGTCCTACAGTTACTATATCTGCATGTTCTTTTTTTCCTTTTCACTTCTCCAATTATTATATATACATATATATATGCTCTATAATATATATGTAACATAAATATATTATATATATATTATATGAATGCTCTATTAAAATAATGAAGTTGTCTCAGATGTCCTGTCTAGAAACTACCATATACACTATTTGTTATTTCAGGCTTTTAGCTCCTAGCTACTGGTAGTTATGTGGAAGCAACTTAGGGAGATAAAAATTGGAAGCTATGTCTCTCCTAAACTCACCTGTTTATATAGTTTTGCTTGGAAAACACTGAAATATAGGATTGATTTATATTATTTCCCTCAGGAAAGGGAGCTCTGTCCTACAGGCACCCTACTATTATTTATTTCAATGTATATCATTTGTACAAAATGAATCATTTTCATTATAATCTACTTAAAAGTGATTGCATTTGAAGAAGACAGACTAGAGTTCATAAAGTTATGGCAGTTAGCTATATTTAGATAGGAAGAAAGCTTTATAGACTCACCAAATAAGAGCCTTAAGAAAGGCAGTGCTTAAATCATGCATTCATTCAAGAATAAACATTGATTATGTGACAAATATTATCCTTCAAGAGATGAAAAACATGATTTCTATTTACAAATATTGGATATTCTGTGTAGAGGAGAGCTTGACACCAGATTATATGAGTTTGAAAATATAACAGATAGGTACTATGACTTTTGTTAAACACTAAGGCAAGAGAAATGCTACACAGAAAAAGAAAAATAAGGGATTTTGAATAGTGGAGGCCTCAGGAAAGATATAGATCATTCAACAAGCACTTTTATGTTCTACTGACCATGGTAATTTAGAATACAGAGTGAACATCAGAGATAGCCCTGCACTAAAAAAATATCTACAATCTTAAGTAATTTATACAGAGATTTATTCCTTTAAGATTATCTAATACTTAGTGGCTTCAAATGTAAACAATTCTATTTTCTTAGTGGCTTCTGAATCTTCAGTTTAAAAGCACTCATCTCTGCTTTAATCATTTTGGGATGTAGTGTTTCTACTTGGATTTAAGGAGATAATTCATTCACATTGTTCGTAATTTGGTGCAGTCAGCCCAGCTGAAATCTTAGCTGGGGCTAATACAGGGATTGGATTCCCCTTCACATAGGTCCCTTCATGAGGCTGCTTGAACTTCCTCACAAGATGGTGACTGAGTTGCAACAGTTGGTGTTCTAAGAGATAGGAAGCAGAAGCTACCAGTATCATGTGGAATCAGCACAAAAACAGTGTTACATTCTCTGTATTTTTTTGATTAATTAGTCATGGAGCCCTCAACAAATTCAAAAGTAGAGGCCACAGACCCCACTTTCTATTAGAAGAAGTATCCAAGAACGTGAAGACATCTTTAATGTACCACATATTCATTCTGTAGTATTTGTACATATCTCTTACATTAAGAGATATTGAGTTATTAGTTTGGGGGTGTTTGTTTGTTTTTGAGACAGAGTCTCACTCTGTCACCCAGGCTGGAGTGCAGTGGTGTGATCTTGGCTCACTGTAACCTCTGCCTCGCAGGTTCAAGTGATTCTCATGCTTCAACCTCCCATGTAGCTGAGATTATGGACATGCACCACCATGCCCTGGCTAAGTTTTGTATTTTTGGTAGAAACAAGGTTTCACCATGTTGGCCAGGCTGGTCTCGAACTCCTGACCACAAGTGATCTGCCCTGGCTTGACCCCCCAAAGTTCTGGGATTATAGGCATGAGCTACCACTCCTGGCTGAGGAGTCAGTTTTAAAGTGTCAACAACAATAAAGCAAAAGCTTAGTTAAAAATTATATCCAGAGGTTGCATAAGTCACTTTAAAAATACAATAGATATATCCATGAGTAGAATGGATATAGTACAAGAAATATATTTCTCAACTAATGATGTTAATAATCAACCAGGGTAAAGTTAATAATGATAAAGAATTATAGTATATTGACAAGTGATAATTATCCTCAATTAACTAAAATTCTAAGGAAGGGAAACAGTATACAGATTCAACTGGAGATTTTTGTGGAATAGATGTATTTTTAAATAAATATATGTACTTTTAATTTTTTTGTATGTCTAATGGTCTTTGTTTTTTACCATAATTGTAATTCAGCTTAAGCCATTTATTAAAAAAAAATTTTCATCACATCTGAGATTTGCTTCAAATTAATTCAGGAGAAGGAGAAATGGGTGAGGATATAGATGAAACAAGATTGGCCATAAATTGGTCATAGTTATTAACAAGTAATGGCAATCTGAGTTTTTTATATTATTCATTCCATTTTTTCACAGTTTGAAATTTTTCATAATTTCATGTTAAATACAGATGTTTTACTAATAAGAAAAGTTTAATAAAAGGTCTGTGAGTAATACTATTGGGTTTCACTTTCTGAGAGCTAGTTGTTAAATATTACTAATCCTAAAGGAGTTGAAGAATGTTAATTTTTAATCTTTGTAACTTTAATGATGATCTCTGACAATTAGGGAGCAGTTGATATATATTGTTTAATCAAAGACAAAACCTTTATACATATGCACGTATTTTATAACCAATAGTCATTTGAGGCCTATGGAATCTACTATTCATTTTTTTCTTATTCCTTGCAAAAAGCCTATGTTTAAACATGAAGTTTTAGTCCCTTGCAGCAGCAAAAAGTAGTCTTCACTATGTAAATCAATGCAGGACTGTCACACTTAGCCTCAAGCCAAATAGACTAAAACAATACAACCAAAGGTGATATTAATGAAGCTTTAAGAATAAAAGATGCACCATTTATATATTAACATTATTAGTCCAGTAAATCAAAACAAATACCTTCCATTCACATATATTTAATAACTGGGAATGATATAAACTGTCAACATCAGGCTTTACTGTAGCCTGAATTAGGCAAGAATAGCCCTCCATAAATTAGGGTGGTTATACTTTTCCCTCATTTCAGGTTCACCAACTGATATGGGATATGACATTTAGACAGAAAATAAAAATGATTTGTTTTCTAGAAGAAAAGATAATACATTCTGTAGTTTGAGACATACTAAAAAAATTCTATCCTATTAATTTAGCTTCTTGTATTTATGCATTATTCACACAGATTTACTTGCACCTAAGCTTATATGGTTAAGAAAAGTGAGTTGAATGTTTTATATATACACTCTGATATATGCTTTGAGGAGGAAAGCCTGCTTACTTTATAAAAGAAACAGAAGACATTGCAAAAAAATTTAAACATCACAGAGACAGAAAACTTCAGAATTTTTAAAAACTATGCTTGCTATTTTGCTACTGTGCTCATCAACTTTCTGGAGCTTCAGATTTATTAGCCAAAAAAAAAAAAAAAAAAAACAGAATTATAGAACTAAATAGCTAGTAACTGTGATAATTACTACATATATTGTAATACTTAGGATAAGGATGACTACTATAATGTATAAATGCAGGGGAATTTTCCTCCTCACTCATGTATCAGTCCAATGCTGATTTTTAGTAGGCAATCTTCTACAAGGCAATTCCAAAAATCAAGTTCTAACCAAACTGTCTCCATTATCAATATGTGTCTTCAAAAGTAAACAAGCATGGGGATAGTAAGGCTTCCTTCTTAATATCATCAGCCACAAAATAATATACATGATATCTAGAACACCCTAAAGGGAAATTGGAATGCCATCAATTTATATTGATACTCTTTTCTAGATGAAACAGCTCTTTCACAGTTCTAGTAATCCTTAGGTTGACAACTTGGACATGTATTATTTTCTATGGCCATATTTAAATTGAGAATAGGGGAGAATAGGCAGCTTCTTAGCCTGCTTCCTCTGTAAGTTGTTTTAAGGTTTACCAAAGACTCATAGGCTTTAAAAAAAAAAAGGCATATAGTTTCTTTCATGAGAATTTATCTTAAAATTGGTATAGACTAATTTCTGTGTCTGAAAAGATGTGCTAGATATATTTTTCTCTATTCGCCCTGCTAACTATGTACAGCACAAAACCCTGTCCATTACATACAAAATACACATTGCAAGACAAGAAAGAAGAGAGAAGAAGAAAGACTAGCTAGGAATTGTAGGTCCTGAGAACAACATGGTAAATATGATACCAAAAACACAATCCATAAAAAAATCAATAATTTTACTTCATCAAAATTTAAGACTTTTGTTCTACAAAAACCTTTGTTGGGAGGATAAAAAGTCAAGCTACACACAGGGAGAAAATATTTGAAAGCCACAAATACAAGTTAACAAAGCACCAAAAAAATGGAATATACAAGAGATTCTCAAAACTCAGCAGTTAAAAAAAAATCCAATTAAAAAATGGGCAAAAGACATGAAGAACCATTTCACAGAGGAGTATATGCAGATGATAAGTAAGCACTTGGAGAAATGTTCAGCATTAATAGCCATTAGAGAAATGCAAAATTAAAACTACTGTGAGAGACAGATCTGGAGAGAAATCCAAGATGGCTGACTACTGGCAGCTCAGGATTGTAGCTCCCAGAGAAAGTGCACAGAACGAGAGGATGCCACACTTACAGATGAATTTTTGTTGCCCACGGACCAGAGATTCCCAGCAAAGGAGCCCCACGGGTCACCAGCGCGACTCTTGTGGCTGGCGTGGCGGTTTTGCCAGCACCTCGGCGCGGCGGTTCTCGGTGCGGAGTAAATGGGACTGGCTCCCCTTTTGGTCGACGTTTGGAGCTCCAGGAAGGCAGACTCGCCTGTTTACCTGATTGAAAAAGGGATTTAAGAGGGAAGCCAGACCGGAGATTCCCGGGAAGAAAAGCACCACGAATCTTAATGACGCTGTTTTAGTTAGCACAGTGGGTTACTCAGATTTCAGCGCTGGGAATCAACAAGTTGGACATCCACTCAGAGACCTAATTTGAAATTTGGCAATTACAAACGACAGGTGGATAAACTCACAATGATGGGAAGAAACCAGCATAAAAAGGCTGAGAATACTCAAAATCAGAGTGCCTCTCCTATAGGGGATCATAGTTCCTTATCAACAAGGGAACAAGGCCTGATGGAGAACGAGTGCGATCCATTAACAGAATCAGGCTTCAGAAGGTGGATAATAAGAAACTTACATGTTTTAGCCCAATGCAAAGAAACTAAGAACCTTGAAAAAAGCTTTGACGAAATGCTCACGAGAATAGATAATTTAGAGAGGAATATAAGTGAATTAGTGGAACTGAAGAACACAATACGAGAACCTTGCAAATTATGCACAGGTTTTAACAGTTGAATTGATCAAGCAGAAGAAAGGATATTAGAGCTCAAAGACCAGCTTAATGAAATGAAACGAGAAGACACGATTCGAGAAGAAAGAGTAAAAAGGAATGAGCAAAGTCTCCAAGAAATATGGGACTATGTGAAAAGACGTAATTTACGACTGATAGGTGTACCTGAATGTCATGAAGAGAATGAATCCAAGTTGGAAAATATTCTTCAGGATATTATCCAGGAAAATTTTCCTAACCTAGTAAGCCAGGACAATACTCAACTCCAGGTAATCCAGAGAACATCATAAAGGTATTCTTCAAGTAGAGCAACTCTTAGACACATAATCGTTAGATTCACTAGGGTTGAAATAAAGGAGAAAATTCTAAGGGCAGCTAGAGAGAAAGGTCAGGTTACCCATAAAGGGAAGCCTATCAGACTCACAGCAGACCTCTCAGCAGAAACCCTACAAACTAGAAGACAATGGGGGTCAATAGTCAATATCCTCAAAGAAAAGAATTTTCAACCCAGAATCTCACATCCAGCCAAACTAAGCTTCATAAGTGAAGGAAAAATAAGATTTTTCACGAACAGGCAAGTACTCAGAGATTTTATCAACACCAGGCCTGCTTTACAAGAGCTTCTGAAAGAAGCACTACATACAGAAAGGAACAACCAGTTATCAGTCATCCCTAAAACTTACCAAAAGCTGAAGAGTATCACCATAATGAAGAATCTATATCAACAAATGGGCAAAACAGCCAGCTAGTATTAAATGACAATATTAAACTCATATATATTAATATTAATCCTAAATTTAAACAGATTAAATGCCCCAATCAAAGACACAGACAGGCAAATT